>JAUTXW010001443.1:0-227500 GCA_030620095.1 Kuschelorhynchus macadamiae | reverse complement strand
GAATGAAATTTAGTCACCAGCTATCGTAGCGACGCAGAAACGGCAATAAAAAGCAATAAAATAGTTACAAATTAAATTTGTAACATGTTTAATAGATTGGAAGCAGATAGTTTTAAATAACATCGAATGTAAAATTATCGAAGTCGACATTTGACAATAAAACCTAACAAACATGTTTAACTTAATTGTTTACAGGAAATCTGAAACATCCTGTTGGTTTCTTAAAACCATATAACAACCAATAATATAAAAGAATCTGCAATGAAGGACTTTCCGCAACCAGCGCACTGCTTACGTTCGTATTTTGACTTTCACCACTCATATCATATTTGACAGAACGGGGAATGGGAAGGGCAAACCGCAAAATGAAATCGAAACGGTACCCCATTTTTTGCGTTTTTGCAAATCTGTAATTATTATGGTAATTATTTATTTTTTACACCATCGCCGATTTTGATAATTTTTTGAATGTAGGTGGACTTTGAGGTCCTGATTACGAATCCGAAGTCAAATTGTTTTGGTCACGTTTCATTTTTGAGTTATTCATCTTCAAATTTTATAAACATCCAATTAACACTTTCTTTTTTCTTTCTTTATCAAAATTCCATGGTTCTGTATGAAGCTACTACAAATAATAATAAAAATACTTACTTTTTTTGTTCCCTTTTATGGCATCTTGACGTCACAGAAAACCATCGAGATACAACTTTAAAGAGAACGATTAATTGATATAAATTAATTATGGACACTTTTATTACATACATAGGTATATCGGTATCAGCAGGAGCGCAAATGCACAAGGTGGACTGGTATCAGGTCAGCACCAGGTTAGGCGCCGTAGGGTGAACTAGGGCTTTATTGATGATGCCTACGGCCCCTAACCTGGTGCTAACCCGATACCAATTCATCTAGTGCCTCCGCACCAGGAGAACCTATCCACCTTGTATGTGTCAAAATATCCAAATTTAATTTGTATTGCAGTTCCTATCACCTACTGTAATTTGTATCAATTAATATGTATTTGTTTAAAGCTGTAGCTCGATGTTTTTTTCATGATATCAAAATGCTAACATGATGGAAAAGGTAGTAGTCCAAACAGTATGAAGTACGATTGTTTTGAGTGTTCCCAATGTCCTAATTTTTAGATAAAATAACATATGCAGTTTTGTTATGTCTTTAATAATTTTTTGTGGTACTTTCATACATAATTAATCAATTTTTATACAAAAGAAGAAAGAGAAAGGGGGAAGTTGGGGTTAGAATGTCTACGAACTTCAAGTATGAATACCTCAAAAACAAAACGTGACCGAAAAAACTTGACTTCGGATTCGGCGATGGAGTAAAAAAGTAAATAGTTGCCATTAACAATTACTATTAAAATTGTAGCCTAGTTAGTTTTTGTTGAAGTTTTGAATGTTCTGTTGTATATTATAATGTTTTAGTTGTATACTATGGAGTGCTATTGCCAAAGGTACAAAAAGAATGTGTGGTGTCTGATTGCACGGTTAATAGAATCAAGAAGTGCAAAATCCAGTGCTAAAAAACAAAAATCTGGAACAAATATACAAGAATTATAAGATGTGCGATTCGCATTTTGCGATAACTGATCGTTTTTCCGGTAGAAAAAGAGGACTAAAAAAATGCTCTTCCAATTAAGTTTTTAGCTCGATAGTCTGGTCAGTTTAAAATAGTATTGACTACTAAATAATAAGTTGTGTAATTTATTTTATTATTTTTAAATGAAAAATTGTCGATAGCTCTCAAAATAAAGCAGAATTGGTTTAAAATTTGTATTCAAAACTCAAATACATTACAAAAATATTTTAAATTACATTTGCCTTTTTATTATATACAAACCTGCCCCCAGGTCTATTTAAAATATTAAAATTGTAGTTTAAAATAATATTGAATATTTCATAATTTTAACATTAAAAATAATCAGAATTTAAAATGCTCCTTTTTAAAGGAATTTGTACAGGAACACTTGGCCTTATCTGGAAACCACTTGAAACGTCACACTTACCAGACAGGGCAGAAGCCGTGAGAATAAAGTGCGGGACACGAAAGAAAACCGGGCCGAGTCGATCGGCCAAGAAATCTCTTTAAACTCTTTAAATAATATGGCACTGCTTTTTGACTATACGCACTTCAGATAATTAAAAAATGTAACTATCCTTAATGAACCTTTATCTATATTTATCTGTTTTCCTTCGTGTACCGCACTTCTATATCTCTTTTGTGTTGCAAAAACGGTGAACTTTCGAATTTTAAAATGATTTAGTTTTGATTTTTCTTGATCGATTTACCTATAAATATATTTTTTCTTGAGTTCTGTCATTAGCGGTTCCCGGGCTACTGCCTACGTCCACTATTGTTGGACCACCCGGTATAGTGATACACGATTTACAAGTCCAGATTTTACAAGGGCAGCCAGCATCAGATCCAGTGAACGAGATTTATCAAAATGTATCTATAATAGCATCAGAATTAGGATTAAAAAATCATGGTTCTTGGGATTAGACCGTGTCAAATTGGAATTACTATCTGACGTTTCGCTTTCGATTGCGCGAGGCATCTTCAGGGATCTTTACTCCACGAGATCTGAACACTTTCAGTGTTCTATACTTTTTAATTTTCAGCCGATATTGAGTCAACCGCTTCTAATGTTATTTTATTTAAATCTTTAATTGAAAGTTCACCGTTGTTGAGCTCTCGAATATATTTTTTTACTCCTGCCCATGCAAGTTCAGTAGGGTTGAGGTCGCACATTTATGCAGGCAGCCTTAACGGTGTATGACCGAGGTTACGTAAAAGACCGTCATTCTTATACTTTTTTTCTCTAGGCTTGTTGGCTGATATTACTTCATATAATTAATATTTTCTCCATGTTGGAACACATACAAGATTGTTCGATTTAAGCCACGATATCATATGAGCTTTTGTAGAGTATTTAGTTGGAACTTTATTATCTACGTGAGAATGATAAGACTCATTATCCATTACCACGACTGATTTGGGAGGAATGTTAGGTAGAAGCTTCTCGAGCAACCATTTTTCAAAATTATCTCTATTCATCTGTCCATGATAGTCTCCAGTTGTCAGTCTCGAGCGAAAAACTAAAGGAGCACCTGGAACAAATCCGGCTTCTGAACCAGCATGAACTATAATAAAGCGACTACTAGAGCGGATTCCCTGAACAACACCTGTAACACTTTTACTTTGCCAGCATTTTTTGACTGTAATATCATTATCTACCCAGGTTTCGTCTAGATACACAATATTGCGTCCTTCTTGCCTATATTGCCTTACAGTTGGTAGATATTTCACCCGCCAGTGAAAAATATTTGGTCTCTCAATGAGCAATTTTCGTTTATTTTGGCACTTGCGCCAAACAAAACATTTGATCGTAAAAGCCGATTTAAGGTTTTATACCCGTACGGAAAATCTATTTTGTTCTTTACAGCACGAAGTAGGAGTTTGAGGGTGGGAACCCTCTTCAAGTTTATATAAAAATCCTCTATTGTTCGTCGAATTACTTGAAAATCACCACCGTCAATTTTATCTTTGTATGATAATCGGGGTCTTTTTTTACCAGGAGATTTTAAAGGTGAAGTAGAACATGAGCGATCATTATGTTCTCTTTGAATTTTTCTTACACTACTTTCCGAAACACCAGTGTAAAATGCAGCACGTTCTGTTCGATTTTGAATTGGAATAGCCAATCTATTATTTTCAGCTTCTCTAGTACAGGCCTCTATAACGATCGTAATAACTTCACGAGCACCGTTACGAATTGTTTTTCTTCTTTTGCTCGCCATCGCATGGAGACTCTAGGTACATCCCTATTACAAGTGGACCAGTGCGAAATTTACTAAACCCTCGGTTAATTTTCCGAACCGCTGAGCTGGCGCACTTTATAGGTGAAGCGGCAAACTTTGTACAACAAATAAAATAACATAAAATTTATTTGCGTACACAAATTTTACTTTTCCGCTTGCTTAAGACTATGAACCTTTATTTTAAGGACCGCCCGGTTTTCTTTCGTGTCCCGCACTATACTAACCGACATAGAAACTCGTTTTTAAAGATCAAAATTGCGTATTTTTCTTGCGGCTGGTTTTCATATAAATAACACTGGAAACCACCGAAAATTCATTCAGGATCTGAGTCTGCCTTCTCGACGGTGCACAACCGGGGAAGACTACTAAATTCAGAACCAGAATCAGCTTCAACGGTATCTCTGGGGGCAAGCAATTTTTATTTTCAACGGTCTATCCGAGGGATACTAATTGCACTTTTTCTAACTTCAGGATCTGAGTCTGCTTTCTCAACGGTTTAATAACCGGGGAAGACTAATAAATTCAGAACCCCAATTAGCTGCAACGGTATATCCGGCAACAAAAACTTTTTTTTTATATCTCTGACGGTCTACCCAGGGATACTTATTCACTTTTTTTTTTATTTAGGGAAATGAAGCCTAAGCGCAGAAAATCTCCAAGCTATTCTTTGGGATTTAAAATTACAGGTGAGCATTTGATCAGGGGCAGTGAAGAACGAACTTTCTATTTTTGTTAGGGCAGTTAGTAATGGCTAAAAAAATTGACAGCCAAATTATTGTTAGTATAATTATAATTAATCGGATAATATTAATTTATTTGGTCACGGCAATTTGACATATATTGTCTTGTTTACAAATTTATCTGCAATTTCTGGGTACTAAAGAAAGAATAGGTAATAAATCTTAATACAGATCTCATGTAACAGATGTTGTTATGGCGGGGCTGCTTCGGGGGATTCCTTTTGTTTAGGTATATTTTATAAAAGAAGGAAATTACTTGAGTGCAGTTCGGCTATCTTATACATTATGTTGAGATGTTAGAACAGTAATTATTGTAATCTTTGATTGAAATCAGGAGTAACACTATTTGCGCTCTGACAAAGTAGATTGTGTTGAATTATTTTTGTAGATATATCATGGGAGTCACTATGGTTAATTTTGCTCGTTGGAAAGAGGAAAGTACGACTGTTCTGTTCTGTTCTGTACTGTTCGACTACAGTAGTTGTAGTAATTCTCACTGCAGGCCAATTCGCTTTCAACTGGAAAGGTCAGAGACGATTGCTAGTCAACCTTAGATTTATTATTATGAGAGTCATACAATGAGTGGTTCTACAGTAATAGTCGATTTCGTATTACTGGCCAATTGGCTCTGGACTGCTCAACCAAATGTATCAATACTGTCTTATTTGGGTCTCGGAGTAATTATAAACAGTTTGGCGACACTGGTGGGGGGTTACAAGATCAATTATAATAAAATACTCTTTGTAACAGTTAGAGATCGGAATTATTAGGTTATTTTTCTTTCTAAGGTTAGGAACGTAAATTGCTTTTAATAGGACTACTAGTGAGTGCTATTTTGTATAATAGCCTTTTCTCGTAAAGAAAAAATATAATTGCCGTAATTTTTGCAATATATATAAATATAGCGAACTTATGCTAGCCACCACTCAACAGAGCTTATTTAGCTCCTATTTTTTATACCAATTTTCTAGGAATTATATGTAGACATGATTAAAACGAGAATGACAATGTCAAGTAGAATAACTAATTAAGGTTACTTTATATAAGAATATTTTAACAACAAAAAAGCAATGTTAGAGTTTTTTTATATACATTTTTTATATTTACTTATTTAAATAAAAAGGTGTATGTGTAATTATTCGTTTATTGATTTATTTAATGAGCACATGTTTTCAGCAAATTGTGTCAACTTCTTAGGAACCCTGAGGGTGTCACAACGTGGGAAATATAATAATAAACTGGAAATTATGCGATTTATATAAGACCGGGGTTAGGGGTGTTTCAGTATCTTCAATCCGTCACTTAGTCAGATTTTTTACGTACGCTTTAATCCAGATTTATATTTCCAAAAAAAAAATAAAACTTTAGATAGAATCATTTTTATATTATTAAGTATTCATAAATATGAAATACGTTAGAGTTTAAAGATATATTTTCTAAATGGGACTATATTTGTAATGTCCAATGTCAAAGATAAAATATATCCCCCTTTCCTCGGTAGATTACCCCACAAGATAACCTAGACCAGTGGTCGCCAACCTTTTCAAGGTGTTGAGCTACTTTGATAATTTAGAAATAAACCGTGAGCTACCTACTTGTTACCAGCGTTTAAGCCAGCCTAAATGAAATAATGCACAGTTGTATTTGACAAAAGTACGTAAGTTTTCATGTAATTAAACATTACAGCCATTCGAACACAATTATCCAGATGTTCATCTGTAAGGCGAGTGCGGTATTCATTCTTAATAAACTTCATATTGGAAAAAGAAGATTTGCACAAATAGGTGGAAGTAAATAACTCTTTCACTTTTAGAACTGAATATTTGTCTTTATTTACTATAGGACAGATACATTTTGTACTCGAAACTAACCATTTCAATCCTAAATCACTTTGAAATGCAACCACTTCCATTTCAGTTGCCGGGATGTCTTCGCCAAAGTTCTGCATAACACAAGTTGCAAATTGTTGGATATCAATTTTCGTGAAGTGTGAAACAACAAATTGAGCCACCAATGTCATTTTGTTGAAATCCTTAAACTGATTATTGAAGTTATCCTTCAAGTTAAAAACTATTTCTACATGGGATTTACTGTCATACGGTCATCACGGTTGACTAAGGTTTATTCCCAAAACTGAAGTTTTTTTATGAATGCATTTATATCAGAAACCATTTCCGCCAGTTCTTTATCTCTTCCCTGAAGTTGCAAAATGAGTTCATTAATCTTGTCTGTCCACAAGAAACCCAAAATCTTTAAGCCAAATTAAATTTTCCAGTTCGTTCGGTTCGCCGCGTTGTTTGAAAAATTGTGGAAAGCATTCATCTTTACGACAAAATGCTACCAGATCCTTATAACAACCCACCACAGCTGGAGCCCCATCAGTTGTCAAGTCTACCAAATTTGTAATTGGAATTTTCTCAAAAGATATAAAATTGTTTAAATGAGAAAACAATTCCTGTCTATTGGTATATCCTTTTAGTGGAATAAACTTCAAAAGATCTTCTTTAATCATAAAATCACTAAAAACCATCCTGACGAACACGGCCTTCTGGGAGGTGTCAACCACATCTGTTGATTCATCCGGTTGAAGAGAGAAATAATCACAGTTATCTAAGTCAGTTTTTAGCTGTGAAAAAATATCCTGGCTCATTACTTACACTCTTCTCATCACTGTATTAGCAGAAAGTTGCATAGACTTTATTGCTGAAACTATCTCGTCTTTATTTTTAAAGTTGAAAAATAAGGAATCTGCAGCTTCTAAAAACGCCTGTTTTATCAATTGACTGTTTCTTTAATTGTATCATTTTTTCTTTTTAGCTGGCAGCATGTAACGGGAAATATTTTTCAAAATGTACACTTTTATGATGCCTCTCAACATTTCCTTTTTTAGCAACCGAAACACAGGCATTACATAACAAACATACATTTTTGCCTGTAATTTCTGTAAAAAAATACTGTTCTTCCCATTCCGAATGAATATTGTATGTCATTACTTTCTTACTAGTGCTTTCCATTATCTTCTTTATTGCTCACTCAGTGTACTAACACATCGAATGCCTTTTAATTTTAAACTAAACGCGCTGTATGCCCGACATGCGCATTTATCGCGTTCAAAGCAATCTAGATCGTTCTTGTGTTCTCAAACATTTACGCGATGCTGGCGCTCTGGTCAATTTTAGGTAGCTGTCGAGAGCAGTCAACGCAGTGTTGCCGCTGCTTGTTTTCATATTGTGATTTGTTTTTCGACATTTATGGACGCTTCTATGGTTTTTACAAGATATGTTGTTAGCTACCAGAAATGTCCTCGCGAGTTACTGGTAGGTTCGGGACTTCGATTATAGGGTGCTAGATTTGGGCCTAAACCTCTACGAAAGTAATGCATTGCACTGTTCTTTCTATACTAGAGTGTTATGTGCTTAAAACGCTGTTGTGGTTTTTGCTTGGAATGCAAGAAAATATGGACAGAATGATTATGGGTTTAAGATGATATTTTTAGCAATTGAACAAATAATTTTTCTAAATGTTATAATTACAAAATGACAGTGACATAAGCGAAACATAACTGACGAACTAAGTGTTTTAATTACCATGCCAACTAGACTGGTCTAACTTTTAAACCTTTTTAGTGAATACGGGGGTTAGAGATTTAGATGAAGGGGTCAATCGAGCAACCTTAGATTTGTTGCCCAGAAAATAAATGCAATATGAGACTGCTTACTAGAAGTTTGTAAAATAAAGTGAAGAAAAAGGCATTTCTGAGAAATATACTGAAACTGTATTACTGGCATATCTTGAGCAGAAAGCGGAGGTAGATCTGTGGAAGGAATACATTTTTCAAGTTGTTTAAATTAATATTATTGTTAATAAATAAAATATAAATGTTTTTTGGCATTTGCTTTCAACATTTGATATTTCACTTTTAACCAGAGACAACCAAGTTGAGACGCGCAAGTCAATGTAAATAAATCATCTGAGAGAGAGATAGCTACTTCACGTTCTTTTACTCTATCTCCACGGAAAGTGAAAGCAGATGACGTTGTAGGTTGAAGCTGCCGCTTGCTCGCGAAATTCAAAACGCTTTTCTTTTCTGTATTCCGGGCCGTAGGTAAGAAATAACTAGGTTAGTAGAGAATAAAAAAGCGATACAAATTTACACATTTTTTTATTGATTAAAATAAAGTCAAGTTAACCTGACAATATTGTTTGTTTACATTTTTATTACGTGTTTGTTGCATGTTGTAAATCGTTAAAGCAGAAATTCCTACACACCAGCGAGTGTTTGCAGTAGTTTATACCCGTTTTTTGTTATATAACACCATTAAAAAACGTGGCGTGTTGTTTTGCTTATCCGGCCGCAAATTGTTGTCATGTTCGAAACTGGAAGCCATTCAACGAAAAGTATCAGCAAGCAAACCCTATGCAAGTGAAGGGAACGAGAAAAACACGCATCGTTTTCCCTCGTTTTATTAGCAAATTTCTGCGACCTAACCTTAAAAACTCGAATCAAATCTTGGTCCTGGACATCAAAATAAGGGAGTTCATATGTTAAAAGATCCATCTGTATAAGTTAAATTAACATTGTATTTTTTAAATATGTGTAAAAGTAACACTTAAAAGAAAAATGGAATGTAAGATATGTCAAAAAAGTGAACGAGAGATCAACATTTTTAAATGTGATGGATGTAGGACACCACACTGCAAAACATGTGGTAAACTTACAGCGTCAGAGTTAACAGTTATGAAATTGACATCACGTTCAATGCTGTTTTACTGCTCAACATGTTTGACAGGTGAAACTCAAAGTCTCCTGAGAGAAGTCATAAACAGCAAGAACACCATTATTGAGGATAAAACTGAAATTATAGAAATGTTAAAAAAAGAAATTGATAGCTTAAAAACCAAATATGAAGAATGTGAACATACTATGACTTACAGCCAGGTAGCTAAGAAAAATAGACAAGAAGTTGCCATTGTGAAACCAAAAGATGCACATAAAAGATAAGACGGGTCAAAAATACGAGGTGAAGAAAAATCCTAAAATAACAATTTTTAATGTGGACAAAGAAATAGCCAATGATGAAAATGACCTTACAGAAAGAATTGTCAGTCAAAATAGAATTCAAACCGATGCGGACAAACTAAAGGTAAAAGTTTTGAAAGTTTATGAAAACAAAAAAAAGAAGACCAACGTGATACTTGAATTAGATCCCATTACTTATGAAGAACTAAAACAAAAAGAGATTGTTTACATTGGATGGAGAAAATCCTACTTTGCAGACTATATAAATATAATACAGTGCTATAAACGTAATATAATAAATAAACTATAATATACTATAATATAATAAACCACAAGAAAAATGACTGTACATCTGGGGATATGATATGTATCAATTGCAAATATGCTACTGAGGTCTTAAAAATACCCAATATAGATTTTAATCACAATGTATTTGATAAAAATTGCGAAGCATATAAACGAATCTACAGCCAGTGACAGCTGAAGCAAAACTACCCCGATTTTAGTACAAATGAAAACTCAGACAAATAGCAATTAACAAACCCAAAAATATTGTATGCAAATATGCAGGATTTCTCAGTCACAAAGATCAATTGAGTTGGATAACAAATGTACTTCGACCAATGTTCATTTGCCTCTCGGAGACTCACATTACTGAGGATTATTGAGAGTCGTGGATTATACCAATTTATTGATAAATTTACAAGAATTACAAAAAATACTTCCACTATTATCGACCTCTTCCTAGCTAATGACAAAGAATATAAATTTCAAATACATCTAACTCCTAAATTAACAAATCATGTACTTATTACTATTGACTTATATTTTAAAAATAATGATAAGAGAGAAAAGAAAATAATTCGAAATTTTAAAAACTTTAATGAAACCAACTTCCAGCTAGATTTAATGGATATTGAGTGGTCTCCAAATTTTATAAACGTACTTGAGTTGGCCGATAAGCTTATTGATTTCCTTCTGCAAACGCTGAATCAGCATGCACCTTTACAAGAAATAACAGTTAATGAAAAATGGTGCAACAAGTGTTGATGGACAAGAGAAATTGGACAGGACATGGACGAAACAGACAAATTGTATAGGAAAGCTGTAATAACTATAAAGTTGTAAGCCTAATAAGAAATCAGAAAACACAATTTTACACTGAAAGAAGAAGCAAAAGATAATCCTTGGAAATGTGGAAAACCCTCAAAAGTATAATAAACATAAAAAGTAAAGAAGCCGAGGTGAATGATATAGTGTTTGATTGAATGCTAATAAATGACAGTAAAATAATTGGTGAAAAGTTTAACTCATATTTTCTGGAAAGTATAGAAGAACTATTACAACAATTTGTCAGGACATTGAGTTACACAGAAATTGTAGATAAAATTGAAAAACCTGACTGTTCATTTGACATGTTCCAAATATTGAATTTAAGTGATTATATCCAAACTGAAAAATAAACAGAATAGTGTCGATGGTATTAATACAAAGATACTAAAACGAGCATTCCAGTGTATCGGTGACAAATTTCTTCACATAATTAATGTGAGTCTTGAAAACGGGTCTTTTCCTAATAATTGGAAAAAAAGTTTTATTACACCAATTGAGAAAAAAAAACAACACAAACTTGTGTGAGGAGTTTCGACCCATTAATATAGTACCTGTTTATGAGAAAATATTGGAATTAGTGGTAAATGAGCAAATAGTTATGTTGAAAATAATAAAATATTGTCTAAATTTCAAGCTGGATTTCGTAGAAATAACTCCTGTGAAAGTGCATTACAAACCCTTCTCTTTCGTTAGAAAAAAGCCCTGGAAGAAAAACTTTTTATTGTTGTGGTTTTCTTAGACTTTCGGAGAGCCTTTGAAACAATTGATAGGGAGGTACTAGTGTTAAAACTGGAAAGATATGGTTTTGGTCCTGTAGTAATAAGGTGATTTAGGGAATACTTAAGTGATCGTTCACAAGTCACTAGATTTAAAGAATGCGAATCTTCATCGAGGATAAACGGTTTTGGAGTCCCGCAAGGTACTCTGTTAGGACCAAATTTATTTATTTTGTATCTCAATGACATTGTAAATAGTATGAGGAATTGTCAGATTCAGTTGTTCGCAGATGATACATTGATTTACGTAGTAGGGAACAATGTTGCGGAGGTAGTACAAACACTAAATCACGAATTAGGAAACCTGCAAACATGGTTGAACAACAATAGTTTACAAATGAATGCCCAAAAAACAAAATTTATGATTATAAAAAATAAACTTAACTGTATATATGTAAATAACATTCCTGATTTAAAAATAGACAATATTGTAATGGAACAAGTTTCAGATATAAAGTATTTGGGTGTAATGATTGATGAAAATTTAGAATTTAATGCACATGCCATTTATATTACAAAAAAAATATCGAAAAAAATTAACTTGTTAGGTAGAATCTTCATTAAGCTCGATTAACTCCATTTGTAGGTGAAGCGGAGCATCTTCCACGTTACACTTACAAGGATTTGCAAAAATATTGAAAGTGCTATCTATATTCCTATAATGAGAAAACCGATCAGTGAATTGCTCTGACAGTAGTTTCAGTTCTTCAGCGTAGTATTCAATGTTCTCGTGACTGGATAATGTTAAAAAACGAAAATAGTTTTTACTTTTCATTTGTGTATCCCACAAGCGAATTTTGTTTTAAAAAGCTTTTACAGCTAATTTACCAATTGCCCTTATTTTTGAAGCTTTAAGTTCAGGTCGGTTAAGTGTCCTGTGACATCTACCAGGCATGCCAAGTTACAAAGCCATGTTGGATTACATATGTGCGGCAATTTTTCTCTATACTGAATTTTTAAATATTTTACTAAGCCACCATTTTGTTCCGCCGTGTTGGATTCGTACCATAATTTTACCAGTTGATTCATACATTATACTTGATTTTTGTGCAAACTTTGAGACTAATTGGATAAGTAGCTTTTTAGTATTAATTATTTGAATATCTCACTAGGTCGCCATTTTGTTTTGCCATACTGGATTTTCACCAAAATATTACCAGATCGTTCCCAAATGACCCTCAATACTTGACCAAAATTTAAAGTCAATATGGTAAGTAGTTTTTTAGTTCTGCCGCGAACAGGCAGACCGACAGACCGACGGAATTGAGAAAACATGTTTTTCGGCATCTAAGAACCTGAAACGTAAAGATCTGAAAAAATCTCAGAGGGTGATTTTTAACGATTACAATACTTCCCTTTTATCAGGGAAATAAAAAGTAAATTTCGTTTCTTAATTTTTATAAAATTAAAACATACCTACCTAAATGGGTTGTTTACTTCCTTCGTAAAAGGGAAGTATTGTAATCGTGAAAAAAAATCACTCTTCAAAAACATGTTCTCTTAATTCCGTGGGTCTGTCTGTCTGTCTGTTAGCGGCGTAGCTAAAAAACTACTTACCCGATTGACTTGAAACTTTGGTTAAAAATTAAGGGTCATATGTCAGTTTAGTGAAATGTTTGATTTGATTTATTGGTATAAGAATCAACTAGTAAAATAGTGGTACTAATTCAAGATGGCCAAACAAGATGGTGGTCAAATAAAATGTTTGTAATCGTGAAAAATTTACCTTCTCACTTTTACATATCTTTACATTTTAGCGTCGCTAGATGCCAAAAAATATGTTTTATGAACTTCGTCAGTCTGTCTGTCGGTTTTTCTGGCTGTCGGTCTGCAAGTTCGCGGCATAGCAAGACTACTTACCCGATTGACTTCAAATTTTGGTCAAAAATTAAGGGTCATATGGGGATAGCCTGGTAGGATTTTGATAAAAATCCAATATGGCGAAACAAAATGGCGGCTTAGTGAAATATTAAAAAAATTATTATTACAAAACTACTCATCCAATTTATCTGAAATTTTGCAAAAACGTCAAGTATTATATTGGAATGAACTGGTAACATTTTGGTACGAATCCAAGATGGCGGAATAAAATGGCGGCTTAATAAAATATATAAAAATTCAGCTTGGAAAAACTGCTTAACGCTTTGATTTCAAACTGTGTGCCATAACTAATTGTGGTATAGGGATCAACTAGTAAAATCGTGGTACTAATTCAAGATGGCCGAACAAAATGGCTGCCAAATAAAATGTTGTTAAGCATGAAAAACTAACCCTCACACTTTTAAACATCTTTACGTTTTAACGTCGACAAATGCCAAAAAATATTGTTTTGTCTAGTCCGCCAGTCCGTCTGTCGGTCTTTCTGTCTGTTTGTCAGTTGACGGCATAGCTTGAAGACTACTTAACCGATTGACCTCAAATTTTGGTAAAAAATTGAGGTTCATATGAGGATGGCATGGTAAGATTTTGGTAAAAATCCAATATTGCGAAACAAAATGGCGGCCTAGTGAAATGTTAAAAAAGTTATTATTAAAAAACTACTCATCCAATTTATCTGAAATTTTGAAAAAACAACAAGTATTATGTTGGAATAAACAGGTAACATTTTGGATCGAATCCAGGATGGCGGAACAAAATGGCGGCTTATTAAAATATTTAAAAATTCAGCCTGAATAACTACTTAATGAATTGATTTCAAATTGTGTGGATAGCTACCTGTTGTATAGAGGTCAACTAATAAAACTGGGGTACTACCTCAAGATGTCGGAACAAAATGGCGGCCAAATAAAGTATTTGTAATCCTGAAAAAAATCACCCTCCCAGGTTTTATATATCATTACGTTTTAGCGTTCCCGGATGCCAAAAAATATGTTTAATCAATTCCGTCGCCCCGTCGATCGGTCTGTCTGTCAGTTCCCGGCATAGGGCTAACCCGATTGAATTTAAATATTGACTAAAAAGTAAGAATTATATGGGAATGTTCTGGTAATATTGTGGTAAAAGTCGAGTATGGCATAAACAAAATGGCGGCCTAGTGAAATGTTAAGAAAAGTATTATTAAAAAGCTACTTGTCGAATTTATTTCAAAATTTGCATTTATATTAAGTATTATATTAGAATCAACTGATAGAATTTTGGTACGAATCCAAGATGGCAGAACAAAATAAAAAACAAGAAACTACTGAATTATTGCAAGTTGTGTGTCATAATTAATTATGGTATAGTGCTCAACTAGTGAAACTAGTTACTAATTCAAGATGGCGGAACAACATTGCTGCTAAATAAAAATTTTGTAATCGCGAAAAATGCGCTCTCTAGGTTTTACATATATTCACGTTTTAGCGTCCCTAGATGCCAAAAAACATGTTTTATCAATTCCGTCGGTCGGCCTGTCTGTCAGTTCGCGACATAGCTTAAATATTACTTACCCGATTGACTTCAAATTTTGGTCAAAAATTAAGGGTCATATGGGGATAACCTGGTAACATTTTGGTTAAATCCAATATGGCGAAACAAAATGGCGGCCTACTGAAGTGTTAAAAAAATATATATTAAAAAAGTACTCATCCAATTTATCTCAAATTTTGCAAAAAACATCAAGTATTATGTTGGAACCAATTGGTAACGTTTTGGTAAGAATCCAAGATGGCGAAACAAAACGGCGCCTTTATAAAACATTTAATAATTTAGCCTAAAAAACTGCTTAATGGTTCGATTTCAAATTGTATTTCATAAATAATTATGGTATAGGGATCAACTAGTAAAATTGTGGTCCTATTTCTAGACGGCCGAACAAAATGGCGGCCAAATAAAATGTTTGTAATCAAGAAAAAATCACCCTCTCAGGTTTTACATATCTTTACGTTTAGGGACGTTAAAACGCGAAGATATCTAAAACCAGAGAGGGTGATTTTTCATGATTACAAACATTTTATTTGGCTGAAATTTGGTTCCGCCATCTCGAATTAGTAACACATATGAGGATGTCCTGGTAATATTTTGGTAAAAATCCAATATAACTGAACAATGTTAAAAAAAATTGTTAGAGTGGTGTATTATTTGGGGTTAGACAAGAGTCTATTTTTTAATAGTCGGCGTTTCGCCACTTTATTGTTGTATCCTCAGAACGCATATACATTTTATATATCCTGCATGAACTCCATATTATCAGTCTTTACTTACTCCGTTCCCAGATATCATGTTCCTATGGTTTTCGTTAACAACCTTCTTGTGGTTATGTTAGAGTGGTGTATTATTTGGGGTTAGGGTCCAGTAAAGAAACAAAAGAATTTTTTAAATTGTCGACAGAGTAGGTAAAGAGTGATAATATGGGTTTCATGTAGGATACAAAATATGTGTCCTGAGGATGCAACAATAAAGTTGCAAAACGTCGACAATAAAAAAAAGGCTTTTGTTTTTTTGCTGGATCCTAACCCCAAATAATACACCACTTTAACATAACAAGAGGATCGATAACGAAAACCAGTTAAAAATTTAATATCTGGGAAGTATCTGCGGACCAGCGGAGTAGGTGAAGACTGATAATATGGATTTCAATTTAAGATGCGAAACAAAATGACGGCCAAATAAAATTTTTAAAAAATCAATGTAAAAAAATCTTGTTCAATTGATTTTGCAGAAAAATTTGTAAACTCGTACGAATTCAATATGATTCAATGTAAAAAATATTTATTAAATTTATTTTATTATGCCCGAAAGTTAAGTGTGGCACAGGTAGAAAGAAAATGGTAAAATATTTTTAGGAATCCAATATGATGGAACAAATAAAAATGAAAAAATAGTATATGTATCACATATATACTTTGACTATGTACTAAACTAAATTGGGTCACACTTCACAATTCCTAATAAATGGAAAAAATCATAACGAGGGAAGCTCCGGGTAAATAAATTTACCGATTTTTTTATATCTATTTTTACAATCAAATAAAGAGTGAAATGCGACTGTAGTCAAAAAAATGCCAAACTAAACTAATTAATATTAATGTTATTTTATTATTTAATTAAATAAACCTTATTATATATTTAAACAAATAATAATTTTTATTGAAAAAAATATATAATTTAAAAATGAAACAAAATCAATTTTATTAAAAAATAACTTGTATCTGTTCATATTTGGGAGTTCGTAATTTAAAGGTTACACGCAAAAATAACCGAAATATGACGTAAATAATATAGTTAAAAATACAATTTGATCATATCTGACTCACTCTAAGAAACACGACTGGAATAATTTTGTTTTGTCACATAGCTAAACTATGGACACCCTGTACAGAAGCGCGAGTGAAAAATTAAATAGTTTGTAGCATGACTTGTAACTTGTACAGATTATCCAATATATAACACTGGCCTGAAATCAACTTAATAATCATTGCAAGTAGAATAAACATAAACACTTGTCTACGAGAAGTTAGATAAGAATTGTTAGTTGATTGCTAAATTCCGATTAAAATGGCAGACTTGGTTTTAAAGGGGCCCCCCTGCAAAATTCCGAAAATTGACAAGGGGCTAGGAGAGTATTTTTATGAACAGGCTGAAAAATTCGGAGATAACGTTTTACAGGTAGGAGAAAATCTATTTTAAACAATTTATTATTAAGCTGTTACTGATGTACATACTGAATGCTAAAATAAATTGCTTAGTTTTTCGAATATAAACTACTGGTAAATTTTTTAGCATAACTAAAACTTTGCTAATTTTTTTTTAAATCGACTAATTGTCTTTTACATAAAGCAAATAGATTTTTTTCTGCGCTGAATTGTGAGAAATATAAGAATTAGGGTATATCAAACACCTGTATATTTATGTACTGTGTATAAACAATAGGATTAGTTATTTGTTTATGTAGTAACAGCCTTTGAGAAGCCGATGTTATTGATATTATTTTTACTGTATAAATATTAACACCATATTCTGCTTTTTTTGAATCAGCAACTTTCTTGGAAGTGAGTCAGGTGTGCATTAATTATTGATGTTAAAACATTTAATTAAATAAACGTACAAACGATTGATCCAGGACTGAAAAAAAATCGGTTTATTTTTTTACCCAGAACTTCCTTCGTTATGACACCTTCCGCCATTTTGCTATTCATATTGAATTCGTACCGGTTTATCCCATTTTCACATCTAATTTTTCTGCAAGATCACTTGAACAAGATTTCTTTACACTGATTTTTTAAAAAATTTATTTGGCTGCCATTTTGTTTCGCCATCTTAAATTGAAACCCATATTATAAGTCTTACCTATCCGATACTTCCCAGATATTAAGTTTCTAACTGGTTTTCGTTAACGATCCTCTTGTTGTTATGTTAAAGTGGTGTATTATTTGGGGTTAGGATCCAGTAAAAAAATCAAAAGCCTTTTTTTAACATGTCGACGTTTCGTAACTTTATTGTTGTATCATCAGGACACATAGATTTTTTATATCCTACATGAATCCCATATTACGATTTGGTAAATTGATAATTTACATTTTTAAAAAGCATTGACCTATCGAAATTCTTTTCGATTAATGTTTTGATATGTCTTATTTTAGGTATATTTTGCTTTGTCCATAAAATTGTAAAATTTTTCTGCGGCAATAAAGCATACTTTTGTTTGTTTGTTTGTTTGTATTATCAGTCTTTACCTACTCCGTTATTCTGCAGATATTTCCTAATCCCAAATAATACGCCATCTAACAACAAGATCTTTAGCGAAACCCATCTTGAAACTTAATATGTGAGAAATATCTGCGAATCAACGTAGTAGGAAAAGACTGATAATATGGGTTTCATCCAGGATATAAAATTTATATGTGTCCTGCGAATGCAACAATAAAGTTGCGAAACATCGACAATTTATAAATGACTTTTGTTTTTTTTACTGGATCGTAACCCCAAGTAGTACACCTCTCTAACATAAAAACAAGAGGATCGTTTATGAAAACCATTTAAATACTTAATATCTGGAAAATATCTGCGAACCAACGTAGTAAGTAAAGACTAATAATATGGGTTTCATGCAGGATATAGAATCTATATGTGCCCTGAGGATGCAGCAATAAAGCTGCGAAACGTCGACAATTTAAAAAAGTTTTTTGTTTCTTTACTAGACCCTAATCCCAAATAATACAACATAACAACAAGAGGATCGTTAACGGAAACCATAGAACCATAAAAAGACGGATAATATGGATTTCCTGCAGGATATAAAATCTCCGAGTGTGTACAAATTAAGTTCCGAAATGTCGACAATAAAAAAAAGACTTGTTTTTTTTTACCGGATCTTAACCCCAAATAATACAACATTCTAACAATTTCTTTTGAACATTGTTCAGTTATAATGGTTTTTTACCTAAATATTACCAGGTTATCCCCATATGACCTTTAATTTTTGGTCAAAATTTGAAGTCAATCGGGTAAGTAGTATTTAAGCTATGTTGCCAGGCCATCCCCATATGGCCATTAATTTTTGACCAAAATTTTAAGTCAATCGGGTAAGTAGTTTTTTAGCTACTCCGCGAACAGAGAGACAGACCGACGGAATTGAGAAAACATGGTTTTTTTTCAGGGTCCCTAGATCAGTCGAGGGACCCTAAAACGTGAAGATCCGAAAAAATCTCGGAGAGTGATTTTTCCACGATTACAATACTTCCCTTGTACTAGGGAGGTAATAAGAAAATAGTTTAATTTAGCAACTATCTGTGAATAATATCGGCCCATATTTTAATATCATATTAAATTTGATAATAAATATTAATTAATATAATAATCACCATCTTTTCCTACATAACTGATTATTAACTATACTGATTAAGCACAAGAGACTCTGTATAAAAATTATCTTTGCATGTTATACAGGCTGTTATATAATAAAGTGCAAAACTAAAAAAAATTCAACACGACCCGAATTTGCAAAAAGTTAATTATTACTTCCCTTGTAAAAGAAAAGTATTCTAGTCGTGAAAAAATGACCCTCTCCGGTTTTCACAGATCTTCACGTTTTAAGGTCTCTAGATGGCAAAAAACATGATTTCTCAATTCCGTCGGTCTGTCTGGTCGCGACATAACTAAAAAACTCTCGAATGACTTCGAACTTTAGTCAGAAATTAAGGGTCATATAACCTGGTAACATTTTGGTAAAAATCCAATGTGGCGGAACATAATTTAGGCCTAGTGACATATTTATAATATTATTATTAAGAAAGTACTTATTTAATTTACCTGGAATTTTACACAAAAATCATCTATTATAATGAACTAGTAAAATTTTGGTATATTATCCAAGATGGCGAAACGAAATGGCGACATAGTTAAAATTTCACTCACCCGATTGACTTCAAATTTTGGTTAAAAATTAAGGATTATATGGGGATGATTCGATAACATTGTGGTAAAAATCCAATATGAGGGAACAAAATGGCAACCTAATAAAATATGTAAAAATTAGACTAAAAACCATTATGTCAATTTCAAATTGTGGAAAAGCATTCATTGTGATATAGAGATAAAATAGTACAATTGTTCTACGAATTTAAGATAACAGCTAAATAAAAATGTTTTAAACAACAATCCCACGTCGTATACCAAATATCATGTAACAGTTGTAACGACGCACGTGATGGGGAGTACATTGGATAAACAAGCTAATATATTGGAAATCGTTTTAAAAGGACATAAATATGACAAAAAAATCAGAATGAATCATTTTGTTTTACACATTATTTGAATATTGACCTTGGACATTGCGGTCTGTCGTAAGTAATTATTATAATAAAAAATTGTAATTAGATTTAAATAGTGTAGTTTAAAAAAGCCAGGTAAACCGGCCGAAACAGCACGCAGGAAAATATTAAAAAAATGATTTAACTACCAAAAATCAACTAAAACTATTTAGGGACCCAAACCCAAGAAAATGTAATGTAAACATATTTATACGGACTGGTCCCAAAATAAATATTCTTGGTTTTGATTTTCTTGGGTTTTTCTTAAGGTCCGTGTAGAAGAAAAGAAAAACAAAACATATTTATTTTGCGTTTGGGTTTGTTTCGACCTTTTTCAGAAGTTGTAAGGCAACTATTTTTTTTTAATTACAAAGACATGCCCTATAGCGTCTAATTTATTTCCACTTTCTTAGGAACGATTATTAGTAGCAAATGCATCTTGTGTCAGAAGTTTTTCTTATTTATATCACTACTGATATTAATAATTGTTCCTAGGTAACTGGGAATAAAAAACTAGACGATAATCGACATGTCTTTGTAATTAAGGCAATTTTAGTTGCCATACAATTTCTGAAGAAGGTCGAACAGACCGAAACGTAAAACAAAATATATATGTATATACATATATAAAATATATGTACATATATATATATATATATAGATATATATATATTTTTTTTTTTATTGCGTTTTAGTCTCTTGGATCTTGAATATATTTTAAGTTTTTGGTTCTTGGGAATGTAAGATATAGTGGTTAAAAACAAAGTGTTTTGTTTTCTGTTGATTTTTATATTGCATTTTTGATGCTTCGGTGAGGTACGATCTTCTTCAGAAAAAATCGTCTAAAAAAAACCGCAATAGGGAGTCAAGTATACATGTAAACTATCATTCATAACACTTTTTTTTCTACAACGTGGTTCATTAGAGCTGTTTTATTTTTTTTTATTATATTTGTAACCGTTTGTCCGATATATACTCCGTTACAGTCATTGCAAAGAATCTGATATACAATTATTTTCTTTTTAAGAGCTTGTGACCTTTATGTGCGACTTTTATGGTTTAAATAAATGTTCGAGTTTCTCTGATAGGGCTGGTACGTAAGGTAAAGAGAGGTAATTAATTTTATTCATACCAGAATTAGTTTTTTGTTGGTTTTAGTTGTAGAATAAAAAAATTCGATTTGAAGAAATGTTGTTTATTAATTTAATTAGATAACACAGCCAACACACATTTTGGTGCCTGCGATTTTTTAACTGTTCCTGGGTAATTTTTCGATGCAGAATGTAAAAAAGTAAGATTTTGTCAAATCTAGTTAAAAAAAAAAAAGAATTGTGTATATATTTTACGTTATAACTGTTATAATATATAAAATTGCCATTTAAAAAAACAAAGACACATGGATTTAAGTATTTATTGCAAAAACTTAATTTACATAATTACATTAGTCACTAATCACCTAAAAATTTTCTTTTATACCACTTTCTGGAATAAAGTTTACTAGGGCAGTCTCGCTGAAGGCTCCAGCAGTAGTCCGCCATCATGTGGCTATTCCATCGTCCTTGATAATGATCTTCCATAGTTTTAATATCCCTGTTCTTCGCTACAATCACCTAAGTTTTCTGGAAAACGATCTAGGTGGCTGTAGAGGTAGTGAACTTTTATACTCATGTTACACCGAGAATATTAAAATTTGAAAGCATAGTTTCCACTAATTCTACGTAATTCTCTGCTTTATGATTGCCAAGAAAATTTTGTACTACTTGAACAAATGAACACCAAGCGTTAGATTTAGTCTCGTTCATTGATGTGGTGGATTGTGGATCTTTAACAAGTTGCCTTATTTGAGAACCATCAAATATACCATCTTTTAGTTTTTCCTTGCTAACGTCAGGAAATTTACGTGACAAATACCCAAAACAATTTCCATCTCGATTTAAAGCCTTCACAAATTGCTTCATTAGGCCTAGCTTGATATGCAAGGGCGGAAGTAAGATTTTTTCTCTTGAAACCAAAGGTTCGTTGATTACGTTTTGTTTTCCTTGAATCATGACATCTCTTGAAGGCCAATTTTTGTTAACCCAGTCTCATTTTTAACTCTACTGTCCCAAAGGCACAAAAAACAAGGATATTTTGTATAACCACTCTGCTGTCCAAGGAGGAAGTTAACCATTTTTAAATCAACACAAATTGCCCACTGATATTCTTCGTATTTAATTTTTTATCGAAACTAATGCAATTGTTTCATATTCTTCCTTCATGGTAGTAGAATGACCAATAGGAATCGAGCAATATTTGTTACCGTTTTGTAAAAGAACACATTTTAAACTAAGTTTTCAACTGTCAATAAAAAGGCGCCAATCATCTGGAGTGTATTCAGGCAAACCCATTTTTTCTAAGAGCCCTTTTATATTGTTACAGAATACCAAGTCATTTTCCTGAGCGAAAAAAGGCAGCAGATCATTATCTCTTTTACGATAAAATGTAATATTAGTACCTGGACAAAGTAGATTTTTTTTCTTTTAATCTGGACTCAAGTAATTCAGCGGATTCCTTTGAGAGATTCAGGTCTCTTATAAGATCGTTTAGTTCTTCTTGATTGAAACACCGCGGAGTTGCTAAATCTGCTTCAAATTCGCTGTCGTTTTCTGATTGAATTCTTTGAACTTCGTCAGACGTTGATGTTTCTGTATCATCTTCTGTCAGTTCGGGTAGACTGCTGAATGATGGAACGGGTATTTCTTCCGAATGCGCTACAGGCCTTCATGCTTAATCTATATCAGGATATGTCCATTTGTGTCTATTGTTTCTATTTATGCCTTTAATACTAACGAGACAAAAATAGCAGTCGTCATGATGGTTTCGCGGTTCTCTCCAAACTATTGGTACACCAAACTTTAGGCACTTCCTCTTTCCAGTTGTCCACTGTCGCAAATGTTCAACACATGTTTTACATATGAAATGTGGGGCCCAAGATTTTTCTTGATCTCCTAAATGAACGCCAAAATAGGCAAGATAAGCTCTTTTCACAAAGTCAGAAATCGTTTTTCTGCTCTCTTTCAAAGTGTATTCACAACACACAACAAAAAACATCGGGATGATTTACACAGGTACGTCTGCTTGTGGATGCCATTGTTTCAGTTTAGTGTCTTTAGATACTACAAAACGACCAAAATTTACACAAAATGATAGCACAACTTTACTTGGGAAAACTCAGTAATATACTAAATCGAGTACAGCCAAGCGGGTATAGAAGGATCGGGTCATAGGCAATTACAGGTTTAAAAGTAATTAAGAGCAGTGTATTGAGTAGTTCCTAGTATAGGAACATTGGGTCAGGGACAATTCCAGGTATCCATTTGGTTAACTAAATTCTGGGAAATTTCTATTTTGACGATTAAGTACATGTTTATCTCTTTATTTGTTGTCCTTTATCAGAAAAAAAATATCAATTAACCTGTAACCTGTATCTCAAAAACTAGAGCTGATAGAAAAAATCTGGTGGCATTTTTGGAATCAGCACATTAAAAACATCTAAAATCAGATGTTAGATTTCCGGCACCAAATTTTTGTTTTCATGTTGTTACTCTGTGTAATTATTAAGTGTTGGACCCTCTTTTGCTTTGTTTATAGCGTGTTCCGTATATTCAGGGTCAGAGAGTTTTATTGCTCGATCTGCAAGGCCAATAATTACTGATTTTTTATGTGACATAGGGTGTTGGAAGTTATAGTTGAGATATCTGGAAGTTTTTTTAATGTACCACTCTGTTTTTATTTGGTTTTCATTTTTTTTTGGTGAAGAGTTTCTGATGATATTTATTGAATATGTTTAAAATATCTGTTGCTCTATCATTAGGTATTGCGCAGATGCAATCATCCACGTATCGAAAGAAGAAAGGCATATCAAAATTTAAGTTTTTTATTACGTTTTCTTCTAGGTCTTCCATAACAATTTGTGCGATGACACTGAAAATTGAGGAACCCAACTCACAGCCATCAATTTGTTTGTAAAATTTTTTTTCGTACAAAAAATATGTTGAGTTGAGCTTCTACAAATTCATTTAAAGGGATGTCTGTAAATTTTTTAGTTTTATTCCACTTTTTTTTTATTATTTCCGTTGCGACGTTGATGGGAATGTTGGTATATAGAGATATTACATCTAACGATATTAACATGTAATTGTTAGGGATAATTACATTTTTAATTTTGTTCTTAAAATCAGTGGAATCTTTTATATAAAAAGTATTCTGATTGAGGATATTTTGTAAAATGTTTTTAAGATATTTAGATATTTTTTCAAAAGGTGATTGTATACAGGAAACTATGGGTCTTAGTGGAATTCCTTCCTTATGCAGCTTCGGTAGCCCGTAAATTCTAGCAGGTTGTGAGTTTTGAATTTTCAGTTGTTCAGCAGTATCAGGTGAAATGTGTGATTTGTTTTCCCATTTGGAAACTAAGTTAATATTATTTTTTTGGTAGATATTAGTTGGGTCACTTTTTAACTCTTTGTAGGTAAAACGTTGATCTTTTTTGTTATAGTCACTCTCAAACATTATGACGGTTTTGTTTGATTTGTTAGGTACAAGAATTTTTAGGTTTTAATTTTCGCATTGAAAAGATTTGGTTTTTTTTATTTTATTTAAAAAAGTGTTTTCTTTTTTAATTGAATTTTTGTTTTTAGCAAAACTGTTTTTATAATTCGTTACAATATTGTAGAAGGTGGATCATATTTCGTTTTTAGTATCGGAATTAAGACATGTAATTGAATTTTCAACGCTACTTATATAATCGGAGATTGGTATTTCGTCCGACCTTTCCAGAGGCACTGCAAAGTTGGGACCCAAACTAAGGATCTCTCGGGCGTAGTCTGGTATATCAATATTTGTAAGATTTTCGATCCAATCAGAGCATGTATTTTCTACGTCTTTTTTATTATTTTTACTTAAGTGCTGAATTTTATTTATATTTTTTTGTTTAATATTTTTAAATGTCTGTTGGTATTTTTCATTTTCTTTGCGAATATATATATATATATATATATATATATATATATATATATATATACATATACATATACATATATATATATATATATATATATATACATATACATATATATATATATATATATATATATATATATATATATATATATATACATACATATACATATACATATATATATATATATATATATATATATATATATATATATATATATATATATATTTTTTTTTTTTTCCGCGCCTATGTTTGGAACATCATTGTTTTATTATCTATCATATTTTGCCAAATATTTAATCTTGCAACACGTTTCGTATCCCATAAATAAAAAATGATTATTACTCAAACTATGAGTACATATCACTGAAACATATTTTTAAGATTAACCTTGTTCGGTCTTATCAGTTAATGTTGCATATCAGCATTTATTAAAGAAAAATACAATTCATTGTGGTTTTCACATGAACTTACATAATATTGTAATTAGGAAATTTCCACTTATTTTAGTTGTTGACTTTTAATTTTATGCTTTAACTCAACCAAGCAGTTGAATGATGATTTTAAATTTTACGATTGTTTTTAATATATTTCAAGTGTATTTGATGATATAATTAGTATCACTGTCATGTGGTAGATTGTTTACGTAATGCAGTCAATGTACGAGACATTTTAATGAAAAAAGAATACTGTTCCCCCTCAGGTTTTTTTTCATAAACTTGTTGGTAACATCACAGAGGAAGAAAATTCTGTGTTTTTGAATTACACGAAGACGGGAAGAATTTTTTTTGTCATTTTGTGGAAAATGACGGTTTTGACAATTTGTTAATTAAAAAGCACATATCAAAGCATCTTAACTTACAAAAAATTAATTGAAGTTTTTTAATTCAAAAGCACATACTAAAACGGCTTCTATTGGTCGGATTAGAACAAAAAACTAAATTTTTTCGTTTTTAAGTTTCCGATAAAACTGTGTTGGTTTTACACGCCTGTGTCTCATACAAAAAAACTACATAATAAAGAATAAAAACCATAGGCATAGTTTTACTCAATTACTTAATTTAAGAAAATTGACAATTTTTGTAATTGTAATTTCTATAATTAAGGAATATACTTTTAAATGCACAAACCATTTTATAAGACACACCGCCAACCACATGGAACAACAAGAAAACAGTTATCTAACTAATATTCACTGAATAGCAGATTTTTACATATCTTCACGTTTAATTCCGTCAGTCTGTCTGTCGGTTTGTCTGCCTGTCTGTCAGTTCGCGACATAGCTTAAAAACTACTATTCAGATTGACTTAAAATTTTAGTCAAAAATGAAGGGTTATATGGGAATGACCTGGTAACATTTTGGTTAAAATCCAGTATGGCAAAACAAAATGTCGGCTTGATAAAAAATTTAAAATTCAGCCTAAATAAGCTACTTATTGGATTGATTTTAAATTGTATGTGTGCTATATCTAACTGTGGTATAGAGATGAACTAGCAAAATTGTGGTACTAATTCAAGATAGCGGAACAAAATGGAGGCTAAATAGAGTGTTTGTAATCGTGAAAAAGTCACCTTCTCAAGTTTCACATTTCTTGTCGTTTTGGCGTCTCTAGGTGCCAAAAATAAGTTTTATCAATTCCGCCTGTCGATCTGTCTGTCTATCTGTCAGTTCATTTTATCAGATCAGATCAATTTTAGTTCATATAGATAAATGGGGATGATCTGGTAATATTTTGGTAAAAATCCATTATGCCAGAGCAACATGGCGGATAGCGAAATGTAACAAAATTATTACAAAAAAAAATAATTTTTAAATTTGCCTCACATTTTGCACAAAAATCAAGTGTAACATAGGAATGCACTGGTAACATTTTTGTATGAATATAAGATAGCAAAACAAAATAGCGGTCTAATAAAATATTTTAAAAATGTGCCTGAAAAACTACTTATAAAATTTTTTTAACCTTATTCAATTGGCTTTAAAATTTGCGGAAAAATAAAATGTAATATAGGGATAAACTGGTATGAATTCAAAATAACGTAACAAAAATGCAGTGTGCGTCAATGTAGAAACTACCTATTAAATTTATAACTTCCCTCGTCAAAGGGAAGTATTGTAATCTTGAAAAAAATCACCCTCCGAGATTTTTTCAGATCTTTAGGTTTCGGGGTCCGTAGATGCCGGATGTTTTCTTAATTCGGTCGGTCTTTCTGTCTGTCGTCCTGTCTGTTTGCAGTACAGTTAAAAAACAATTTACCCGGTTGGCATCAAGTTTTGATAAAAAATTAATTCACATGGAAATGACCTTATCACATTTTGATAAAAATCCAATGGAATCAAAATGGCAAATCAAATATTAAAAAAAATGATTACTAAAAAACTACTTATCCAGGTTAGCTCAAATTTGGCAAGTGCTAGTTAGTAACTAACTAGAAAAATTAAATATTACTCACTCATTCCTTCACACTAATCTTTTCCTTACCAGATAGATGGAGACACTGGGAAGAAGGAAACTTTCAAAGATGTTAAACGCAGATCCACAAAGGTCGCAATCTACTTGCAAAGTAAAGAAGTCAAACCAAAAGACATAGTTTTGTTGTGTTGCAGAAACAATCTGAATAATATCGTTCCAGCACTAGCAGCACTGTATCTGGGAGCGTATGTAGGTTCAGTAGATCCAAAACAAGCTGTGTCCGAAATTAAACATGCTCTGCAATTACTTGAACCAACAGTCATATTTGTGGAGCACGACTGCTTAGATTTGGTAAGTAAAATCAAGAGCTTATAAGGGGCTAAGAGTAATACTTTAGTTATTAGTTTAAATTTTATTAAATATTAAGTTATGCTTTTTTCTGTAATTTATAAGGTAACTTCGTTTACCATCACAAACATAATTTAAAATAAAGTTATAAAATATTAAAGGGGACACTTTTTTACCTGTTTTTCTGGCTGTCAAACCAGCAAAGTTTAAAACCATTAGAAAAATATAATTTTTTTAATATAAAAATATGTCACGCTTTGACTGTGAAATCCTAAACTGGACTAGTTCCTCCATCTATGAGCCAGTAGCAGAATCATGGGAAAAGTGAGGCTTAAATGCGTAATTTACTATGAGTAATATTTTATCGCGCAATAATAATTTTTATATAAGAAATAATTTGTGTATTTTGTGCCTTTCGTATGCGGTGAAACTAAAAAAAAAAAAAATAATGTGACTCTCAAACTAAAACTGCTCTGGGCAATAAAACATTTTTTTTTATGAAATCGTTTGCTTACTAAAAATCTCTGCCGACTTTAAAACGTTGACACCGTAAATAGACTATTACTTGGTAAGGTAGCTGACCAAAGTTTAAGCAAATGTTTTAGGTAAAAATATGATTTTTTTTCGATTGATATTTCGTTTTTTCATTGTTTTGTTTTTTTTAGGTAAATTTCGCTTTGTCCATAAAATTGTAACAATTTTCCCGCGGCAATAAAGCATTTTTGTTGTTGTTAAATTTATGTTTTATATCTATTTTAATATTTAAATAATTTTTAAATTTTTATATTTTTTATTCCTTGTGCTGGCATGACATTTTGGCTTATTGGAGATTCAAAAAATATTATATAAAATTAGGATATCAAATGCCTACAGTTATATAATTATTTAATTCACTTTGTCCAAATATAAAAAGCTCTTCCTGTTTCAGATAGAGAAAGGTCTTGAAGGTTCCAATCAGAGGCCCTTTATTATTTCCATTGGAAACGCTTCTGGCAAGTATCCAGACATGTTGGAAATAGAGAATAGCAGCAGTGGAGAAAAGGCGTTTAGACCTGTTAAAACAAAAGGGTCTGATGTTGCTGCGATCGTGTTCAGCAGTGGTACTACTTCAGCACCAAAGGGAGTTTACTTATCGCATTGGTCTCTCATAAATGTAGCCTCGGTTTTGATTCAGTGAGTAATCAATTTTTTATATTTTTCATTAATTTTATTATTCATGATTTTGTATCAAGTCTTAAGTTAAAATAAAATTAAAACAATATACATAAATTACTGCAAATGTTATAGACCTGAGTAAGCCTTAAGTCATTACCCATAGACTTAAAAAATAGTACAGAAATTGACTGGCTTTCAGTAATTAATAATAATAGTAAAGATCGAAAATTAACAATGTTTAATAATTTTGTCATTTCTTTATTTGGCAAATATGCGCCAGTATTAACACGTAAAATAGGTAAACCTAAAGCAGACTGGTTAACTCCCAATATAAGAATGTTAACAAAAGTAGAAAGGAAGATTCCACGGCTTTGGTCAATTATGAAATCATGGTTTTTGGGATTTGACCATGTCAAACTGGAACTAATATCCGACGTTTTGCCTTCGATATCACGAGGCAACTTCAGGGATCTTTACTCCACGAGATCTGAACACTGAATGAGCTCGGAGAGATTTAGGCGGGCTTTTATACCCGACTTGTGCTCGCCGAACCGTGACACTGTGTTAAGATCAGTTTCCACGTATGATGTAGACCGTAACCCGCATCTCTATTGAAATTTTTTGTATGTTTAAAAGTTTCAATAGATTTCCTAATTTTATGTTTATAAAATCCTGGAACCGATGCTAGAACCTTGGTTTCCTTTACATTTATAATATGGCCAGTGAAATGCTGGTGTTCAGCTACAGCAGATTGAAAAATTTGTTTCTGTTTAATACATCGTTCATGTTCCTTAAGTCTAGATGATATTGAGCGCCCTGTTTCTCCCACATACATTTCTCCACAGGATCAAGGAATTTTATATACTCCTTCTGTTTGAAAAGGTACAATATCTTTCGGGGATCGCAGACATTGTCCAATCTTCTTATGTGTATTGAAGATTGTACGTATGTTGGACCGTCGAAGTAATCGTCCTATTTTGTCTGTAGTGCCATGTACGTAAGGAAGAACAATACTACCTAACAATGGCTCCTTATCATCCTCCTGTCGCGGAGTTGTACTTTACTATATTTTTTAATTGAACGCGTATATCTTCAGTGCAATAGCTATTCTCTCTCAGAACTTCGGTCTGTTTCAATGTTTTCGATGTTAGAGAATCTTGATCGGAAATCGAAAGGGCTCTAAATACTAGTGAGTTAATAACCGATTTCTTTTGTGCTGGATGGTGGTGGAAATTTGTATTTAAGTATCTATTTTTATGCGTCGGTTTTCTGTACACAGAATGTCCTAATGTACAATTTTCCTTCCTTTGAACATATACATCTAGAAAGGGAATTGACCCATTAGATTCAATTTCCACTGTGAAGTTGATATTATGATGTTGTTGATTGAGGTGATCCAGAAATATGTGAAGATTACCCTGTCCATGAGGCCATACTACAAAAGTATCATCTACATATCTGAACCCGTGTTTTGGTTTTAGTGGAGCGGATGTTAGAGCAATATCTTCAAAGACTTCCATAAAGATATTCGCTACCACAGGTGACAGAGGAGATCCAAAAGCTGCCCCTGAAGTTTGTTAAAAGAGTTCCTTGAAAAATGAAATAAGTAGATGTAAGACAAGCTTCCACTAGGTCTATTAAGTTCTTATCAAGATTATTATGATCCAATATGTCTGATATAATGGAAATTGAGTCGTTGACAGGAACATTTGTGTATAGTGATTTTGCATCGAAACTGACCAAAATATCTTCGGGATCCAGCTGGATTTTCTTAAGTTTTTACATGAAATGTGCAGAGTTTTTTATAAAAAAATCTTGTTTTTCCAGTGAATAGATTAAGAAAGTTTGAAAGGTATTTACCTAATTTGTATGTGGGCGAGTCTATTGCACTGACGATCGGTCGAAGAGGTACATTGTTCTTGTGTATCTTGGGAAGACTGTAGAACCTGGGAATCTTGGAGCTGCTTGGTTTCAATGATTTCTTCTTCGCTGGTGGTAGACTGGATGCGTTAATCAGATTTCTGATGCGTCTTTCTATTCTACTTGTAGGATCTGTCTGTATTACCTTATAGGTGTTGTTGTCCAAAAGTTGAGCTACCTTTTCCACATAGTCCTTTCGGTTCATGACGACTGTAGCGTTGCCTTTATCCGTTGGAAGGACCAGAATGTTTTCATCTTCATTTAAGGTTTTTATTGCTGTTTTTTCGGCTGCGGAGAGATTCGGCTTCGGTGGTTTTGAGTTTTCCATGATCTTCGCTGTCTCATATCTGACTTCATCCGGTTGAATTTTTAAACATACAAAAAATTTCAATAGAGATACGGGTTCCGGTCTACATCACACGTGGAAACCTATCTTAATACAGGGTCATGGTTCAGCGACCACAAGTCGGGTATAAAAGCCCGCGTGAATCTCTCCGAGCTCATTCAGTGTTCAGATATCGTGGAGTAAAGATCCCTGAAGATGCTTCGTGCAATCGAAAGTGAAACGTCGAAAAAGCAATTCCAATTTGACACGGTCTAATCCCAGGAACCATGATTTCTTAATTGACCAAAGCCGTGAAAGCTTCCGTTCTATGAAAGCATACTTTTGTTTGCTTGTTTACAACACGTGAAGAATATTATAATTCTTATGATAAAGAAGAAGGTCTTCAGCATTAATTTTATTATAGCCTTTTATCTTCATAATATACTTTCACATTTTTTGTACGCTCAAAATTTAAAAAAACAACTGGTGCTACATATATATTCACATCAGTAGTGAGCAATTTATATTGTTTTTTTTTAATACATTTTGTATCTAGACCAGGTTTAATCAATATATTTATATTTTCAGACACAATAATATGAAATTAGGCGCAATAATACACTTGTCATCACTTTATTGGATATCAGCTTGGGTGATGACGACAGTATGCATACAGTCTGGGACTGCAAAAGTAGTGCTATCTTCAATTTCTTCTGGTGAACAATTCCTGAAAACTATTGAAAAATATAAGGTAAATATTGCACTTAACAGATTTTATAAATAGTTGAATCGATACTTAGCCTGGTATAATTGCGTTAAGGTTAACAAAACTTATTTCAGCTATTTTTACACGGGCCAAGTTTTTGGGCAATAATTTGGCCAACCTCTAGTCCAGAAAATTGTGCACAATAGAGAATAATTTTCCAACTACCAAATAATTTCACAATTTCTCGAGTACTCCAAGGTTGCCAACACATTAAACAAAATTTGTTTTTCCTTTATTTGTTTAATTATATAAATTATTACCTATGCACGTTTTAGATGAGTTCAACATTCACTTTCAATAAAGAAGTATTAAATTTTTAATAAGCCTATATGAGCAGCATCCGTTGCTGTATGTACTATCGTCACAAAAAGTAACTGGGACAAAAATGACCAATTTTACTCTCCTGAACTATTATTCCAAGCTAATCTAGAATGGCAAGTCAACCTAGAATGGCATTGTCAAAGTTAACCTAGGATTGGAATGTCAAAGTCATTTTTTTAACGTTGAAATTGTCTTTTGCTTTTGACTTGAAAGTAATATTTATCTTTGTTTGAGAGCAAATGCCTAATTTGTCGACATTTTATGCCGTATGCCGAAACTAACGGAGGAACAAAAGTCAATAATTTTTACTCGAGTTGGGGATGGAAAAAAAAATAGAGAAACTGCAGCAGAAGTGCATGTAAGCAAAAACACCGTTTTGTTAGCCAAGCAAAAAATTGCAGAATATTATGGTATCATTAAGAGATCAAAGGCGGGACGTCCAAAAGTTTCATCACCGAATCAAGACCATAAATTGTTGCAGTTTCTTAGAAGCAATCCCTTTCAAACAGCAGTAAAGGCTAAAGAAGAAATCAATTTCCCAGGTTCTGCAAATACTGCAAGAAGAAGGATACGGTTATCAAACCTAATGAATCGTGCTGCTTCTAAAAAAATATTCCTTACAGAATTTAATAAGCAAAGGAGGTTGAAATTTGCAAGGGAATATGAAAATCGAGATAATTTCTGGGAGATTGAGGTATTTTCTGACGAGAAAACTTTTAAATCATGCCATAATGAAACACTGCGCGTGTATAGACATGTTGGGATGAGGTATGATGAGAGATATACACGGAAAATAAACCAGAGTGGTCGTTTTTCTGTAAACCTTTGATGTTGGATAAGTATCAGGGGTCCAGGAGTGTGTGCAGTGATTGAAGAAAGGCTTAATGCAGATGTTTACTGCAATATATTAGAAAACAATATATTACCTTCTGTGAGGCCAGTTTTTGGAGAAAACTTTGTATTTCAATATGATAATTGCCCTATACATAGAGCTAAAGGAGTGCAAAATATATTGCGAAATCATAATAACGATTGTATTGTGCGATTAGAATTTAGGATATTATTAAATTGGTCTAAAGCAAGCATATTAACAAAGTTATTCAGTATTTCTACTTTTTGATCCTCAACATTATGGTTGGTAAAGCCCTGTACTGTAAAGTCGCCCATGAATAATATATTCTTTCCATAGATAAATTTAAGTGTTTCGATATATTCAAAAATTGATAGGAAGTCAATATTAGATACATTAGGGGGTATATATATAACAAAGACGTATGATAATGTGTGATTTATCCACAACTTATAACCCACTATGTCTATATAGAACTATAAGAACAACTGCTGCTGCCAAAAACACTTTTTGCCAGCTATTCAATTCAATACTGCATAAACTCATTAGGCACTCCAACGATCTGTCACTGTCATGTCATTTTTGGGTTGTCGTAGGACAAACCAACTGATTTAGCCAATGAGGCTTAAATATTGGTTTGATAAGTCCCATAATATTGGTCAAATAGCTGTCGTAGGACAAGCAGCTGTTTTGTTGGACTGCCTAATTGTCTTTAACCTAAAATTCATAATTTGACAAATATTTGACAGGAAAAATCATATTCCGGTTCAGGAGCTAATATGACGCTGCCCCAGTTACATTTGGTGACGATGGTACAATTTCACAATATAAAGGTTGGCAGTAGCTAAAAATATCAAATGTCACTAAAATTTCCCCAAACTTGTCCAAAAAATTAGAGCTAGCTCTAAATTATCGACAAGAAATTGTGTGCAAGTAATGATATTAAATTTGACGTTTTACACATAAAAACAAATTGAAGGTCAACCTTTTCAATTTGGAGACGAGATAAGCCAAAGTTGAGACGAGACGAGATGAACCGTTAGTCTCGTCTGATCTTGTCCCCTAGCATCACTACATACAAACGTCCCTGGATATAAAATATTGCTTATTTTAATGTTTTGTGGTTTTCGTTTCTATATGAATATACCAGTTTTAAGCAGTCGGGTTTTATGCTTTTTTAGTAATTTATTGTTATTAATAAACTGCAATAGACATTACAAATTTTTAGGTAACTTTCATCTTCACTGTAGTCACCCACACCCACAGAATAACCGACCTGGACGAAGCAACTGTTCGAAAATACGATACCTCCTCGCTTCACTCGGTGTTAATTGGAGGTTGTACAGTTGACCCTATGCAAATTATAAAACTACGGAAATATTTGCCCCACACGCATGTAAATTTGGGTTATGGTTCTACCGAAGCCAACTATATGGTTATTCACGATTATGTCAATCAAAAGGAAGCCGCGGTAGAGAAGATATTGTCCTGTGGAACAATACTTCCTGAGATGCAAATGAAGGCAAGTTTTAATGTTTTTACTTCCCTCGTAAAAGTATGTATTGTAAGTATTGTATTGTATACGTGAAAAAATCACCCTCTGAAATTTTTTCAGATCTTCAGGTTTCATTGTCCCTAGATGACATGTTTTCTCAGTTTCGCATGTCTGACTGTCTGCATGTCTGTTTGTCTGTCTGTTCTAGTATCCGATTGACATCAAATTTTGGTCAGAAATTAAGGGTAACGTGGGGATATCCTAGTAACATTTTTGTAAAAATCCAATATGGCGAATTATTGCCTGCTATTTGGCAAATACCTACACACACAAAATAATAAATTTCAGTTTAATCATTCAATTATAAGCAAGTGCTAGTTTTGTGGAACTTTGACATTTTTGAATTATGATGCTCTCCGAAAGGCAATGTATTAAAATTTTGACATTGTTGGGTTGTGAAGACAAAGTACGGAGCCAAGATGAAGTTTGTGTGTTGTTGTCTATTATTCTAAGAATGTAAACTCGTTGAATGTTTAGCGGCAGTCGCACTATATATGTATAATATATATATATATATATATATATATATATATATATATATATATATATATATATATATATATATATATATATATATATATATATATATATATATATATATATATATATATATATATATATATATATATATATATATATATATATATATATATATATATATATATATATATATATATATATATATATATATATATATATATATATATATATATATATATATATATATATATATATATATATATATATATATATATATATATATATATATATATATATATATATATATATATATATATATATATATATATATATATATATATATATATATATATATATATATATATATATATATATATATATATATATATATATATATATATATATATATATATATATATATATATATATATATATATATATATATATATATATATATATTATTATATAATACACCACTCTAACATAATAGGGGTATAATGCAATATGTTTATTGTATATATATATATATATATATATATATATATATATATATATATTCCCAGATATTATGTTTCTAAATGGTTTTCGTTAACGATCCTTCTGTTTTTATGTTAGAGTGGTGTATTATTTGGGGTTAGAATCCAGTAATAAAAAACAAATGTCTCTTTTTAAATTGTCGACGATTCGCTACTCTACTATTATATATTATCGATTTTTTTTAAATGTCTCTGGTTTTTTAGATTGTCGATCTTGAAACAGAGCAACCACTGGGACCTAATCAGGAAGGGGAAATACTCATCAAGTCCAACTACGTAACGATAGGCTATCATAAGCGCTCACATACAGACATTTTCACCAATGACGGTTTTCTGAAAACGGGTGATTTAGGCTACTACGACGAAGACAACCACATTTACGTCACCGACCGTTTAAGTGAAATGTTCAAGTATCAGGCCTATCAAGTCTCACCCACACTATTGGAGAATACTCTTTTACAACATCCCGCTGTTGTAGAGGCAGTTGCTTTTGGAGTACCCCACCCCGTAGATATGTTTCACCCTGCAGCTTGTGTGGTGCTCAAGTCAGGCGCTTCCGCCACTCCTGAAGAACTTGTAAAGTTTGTTGATGTCCAAGTAGCCGACCGCTATAAGCTGAGAGGGGGCGTAATGGTCGTGGAATCTATCCCGAAAACGCCCACTGGTAAATTACAGAGGCGAGTGGTGAGAGATACTTTTATAAAAGCACGGCAAGAAGGGCAAGATGGATAAAAGGACAGCCAGAAAATCTGTTTATTATGTATACATAAATTTGGTATTAAAATAGTATTAAACAGCAAAACGAAAATCTAATTTAATTAAAAGTGTTCATTAATGTAATGAATTGAATTGATTCTGCACCACATAGTTTATATTAGCACATTTTACACTTTGCTATTAGGCGAAGCGACGGCGACAGCAAAAGGAGGTAAGATAAACAGACATAATATGTATAAAAGTTGCTTCTTAGATATACAAACAAAATTGCTATAATACAAATTTCTCTCACCTGTCCGATTATTTGATATTGATTATAAAAGGTATTGGAAACAAAATTAAATAATGCGGAATTGTGCTCCTTTGTCTTTCTAAGAATCTCGACTTCTGGGCTCCTGGTAATGGGATTTGAATATCGCTATGTCTCCTTCCACGCTAACGTGAACGAACTTTCTAAATTTTGGTTCACGTGAAATTAGATGTGTTGTCATTAACGTTCACGCTGACTAATATAAGCTATCTAATGTTCGTCGAGAAGCTTTCGTGGCGCAGTGATTCTCAGACCCCGCCGTAAAGCTTGTGGGTCGAATCTCGAGAAAGACGAATTTTTTTTTTAGTTTTTTTTAACAAAATTTATGATTAATAAAAATTTCGATTACTTATTTTCTTTAAGTTAGGTTAGGTCTGCTGTAAAGAAAGCGCGCGGTAGCGCGACAACCGGATTCCGAGACTATATTAAAACAAGGATTTTTTTTAACAAAATGTATACATACTGTTAACTGAATCACTCCGTTAGATTAGTACAAGTTTGTCAAAAAAAGCAGTCATTCACAAGTTTTTCTTATTTAACGTGAACCGATTTTCTGAAGATTCGTTTAAGTTCCCGTGGAAGGAGCTACGGCTTTTGACATTGGTGTACTGCAGACTCCACCATGTCACCAGCAGTATGGTGGACTGCACGAATCACATGGAACCATCCAACATGCTGAAAGTTGTGAAAAGCCATTATATGTTGGGAATGCCATCGGACCTGCTACCAAAAACTGTTAGTGTGCATCAACCCTACTCCGTGATCTTCCCAGGGAGAGAGGAGTGGGATCAGAATAAATCTGATCTACTAAAATCTGATCTACTAAGCTATGCCTATTCACAGACGGTTCCAAAACTAATAAGGGTGTTGGAACTGGAATCCATGGGGTAAGGCCGGATATCAGGACATGCGGGTCTGGAGGGAAATGGATCTGCGGACTTTCTAGCAAAGAAAAGAGCAGAGACAAGATTCGTGGGATCTGAACATGCTTTACTCCTAAAGCTGGTCCAAAATTGCATGGACATGGCTGAGGAAAAAGCTAATCTTTATTGGCTTGGACTGCCAGGTCTGTCCCATGCAAAGGAATGTATTCCCCTTCCCCTGAAGAAGAGGATAACAGTTTATATGAGTGAATGCTTAGTAAGAACCCTGGTTGGAATTGGCAAAGGCAAATCTTGAGCTCGACGCGTGTTCCGGGAAGCTGGCCGCTGGATGACAAGGCGACTCTTGTAAATCAACAAAGAGGTCTCGAGAACAAACAAGGATGTGAGGGTAAGAATTTTCTTATAGAGAAAGTGGGGTTTGCAAGATTTCCTCTGATTCACATCAACAATGAAATGAACAGCCTTCTTCTGCAGTACGGACAAGATGGTAAATAGATACTGGCTACTGAACCCCCAAAATGAAATACCATATCAAAGTTAGAACTGAAAAACTGCAAAATAGACCTTCCGAGCCAACCCAGGGCTTTTTTCGCAATTCTAATAGGAAAGCACCTTGATCAGAGTTTTCTTCCCAGTCTCATAATATCATCCCCAAATCGGAGGTTTGCTTCAACAAGAATTCCCAAAAATGTAGCTGCATGCTTTTTTTGCAGCGGATCATTCCCTAAATATAAACCCTGCATATTAGATCTAAATCCAACTATGTTCCTTTTTTCAACATTTAATGAAAGTCGGGTAGCGCTACACCATTTTTTAATCTCCAATAAGTCAATTGATATACTAGACTTAAGACCCTCAATACGTTTACTGTTCCAGACCACAGACGTGTCCTTAGCAAATAGTGTGAATTCTCTAGGGATATTAACGCGAGCAAAGTCGATTATGTAAATTAAGAAAATATGTGGTCCCAGAGAGATCTTTGAGGGACACCGCACTCAACACTTATTGACGGCAACCTTCGATCTCACACAACCACCAAATGATCACGATCTTCAAGAACAACCTATGTGCAGCCCTTCTAAAGCCACAGCGCTCCAGCTTGGAGAACAGTATTCCGTGATCCACGTAGTCAAAAGCTTTCGGGAGATCACAGAACACTGCTGCCACTCATTAGCCTTGATTCATATAAAAATTAGACACCCTCAATGAAGTTAATATCGCATCATGCGTTAGCGCTTTGAAATCTAAATTGCTTTACTGTTATAACCTTTAGAGATTGCAAATAGTTCCATACTCCATTCTTAACGATTTTTTCTATCGGTTTGGATAAAGTGGACAATAGAGAGATGGGCCGATAGTTAGAAGGCTCACTGACATCTCCACCCTTGCGTAGCGGAATAACATTCACAATTTTAAGACAGGAAGGTAAAATACTCTTCGACCAAGAATCATTGATAGCATCCAATGCACACTCTGACAACTTTAAAAGTCCCTTCAAAGATTTCTTGTTTTCGACATCCTGAAGAGTACTTCTCACTTCACCTGCATGAGTAGGGAAAGAGTAGAATGAGTGAGGTATAGGTAGATCACTCAAGTATAAAACAGGGTTGACATCAGGTGACAAACTCTGTGCCAACCTGTGTAGAATGGTGCAATAGTACTTATTAAGATTATCAGGTTCAATTTTAATATCAGGATCAGTTTATAATAGACCAGCTATCTTTTTAGTATTAGTATTTATAAGTCTATTATTACAGTATATATCTTTGCAGTTTTACCAAGCTTTCCATAGATGCTACGGTATCTGTTGCAATAGGACATAAAGTCATTATTGTCAAAGATTTTTTTATGTAGTTAAGAGAACGAAGGTTGTCAGCTGACACTCTTAATCCTCAGCTCAAGCAGGCTTTGATTTTCGGGACTTAGACTTAATCATGCGTAATGCAAACGCTTTATTAAAAACGTCTATCAAAACAGGATGGAAAGAAGTTATTGGGTTCGGAGGCAGAGTTATAACTTGCCAATGTACACCAAGACTAATACGATGAAACTCACTAAAAAAGTCTATTAAAAATTCTACCACGATGGCGTCTATATTTGGCTTTATTTGTTAAATTAGAAGAAAATAAATCTACATCATATTCTGAAAGAGAAGAGTTCAAGGTACTACAAGACACACTATACACATTTGAACGATAGGCCTGTTGCAGAAAGCTCAATTACACCCGTATTCACTAAAGAGGTTTAACTTTAGACCAGGTCTAACTTGACAGTCATAAGTTTAAGATGACATTTATAACAATTGAACAATTAATTATTGCAAATGTCACAATTACAAAATGACAGTGACACAAGCAAAATATAACTGGCGAACTAAGAGTTTTAAGTACCATATAAACTAGACCTGGTCTATCTCTTAAACCTTTTTAGTGAATAGGGAGGTTAAAGTTTAGAATGTTTAACGGAATGTCAAATTTGACAGCGAGTTCCTAGATTTCTATAAGCAGCTTGTCAAATCCGAAAGCTTTGTGCAACCGGCGGTTATTTTCAATAGTAGTATAGGAATTTTTAGTTATAAAAGTTGGCGAGACAGCATGTAATCGCATACTATAAGAACATAGCAAATCTACAAGTGAATTCGTATTAATTGACTGTTTATCGCTAAAATTAAAATTAAAGTCACCAGCTAAAATCAATTTAGAATTATTCAGAAAATGAGAAGGGATTATGTTTCTCCAAAAAGATTCTAACTTGACCTAATGGAGGACGTTTATTTTGCTTACAAAAACATAAAGAGAATTCAAATATTCGTTTACTTAAAAAATAATGAATAGTGCTACCATGAAGTGAGTTTTCCCTACAAAAATGGACATTAAAACATAGTTAGGAACCCAAAAACATTCATCCGTTCTCAACCAGTGCTCAGTGATTAGAATTATATCAGACATGTTAACGCTTTCTAAAAATAAATACATATCATTACATTTATTACGTAATGACTTGATATTTTCAATCTAGTAAGATAAATATTACAATCAGTTATCTAAAATAATATCACGATCGTTTGTTATTGCACATTTTATGTTAATTTGAGTAGGAATTTAATTAAGGACGTTTACAGTTCAAATGGAAGCTGCTTGGGTTCTGATATATTATGGAATATTTTAACTACGGCCGATTGAATAACAATTATTAGTTTACTGCGAAGGTCGGTCAGTTGTCGATTAAAATGGCAGATCTTATTTTAAAGGGACCCCCTTGTAGATTTCCGAAAATTGAGAAGAGTTTTGGAGAATTCTTCTTTGAACAGGCTGAAAAATTAGGAAGGAAAGTTTTTCAGGTAAGTCTAATTTTTTTCAGACTGTGTATTTATAATCAGGCGCGGATCTCTCTGAGTAAGCTGAAACCTAGGCCCCTCAAACAAATATTCAGCAATTTAATTTTTCAAATAAAAGTTAATAAAACTTGATATTTTTTTATATCGAAATCATTTACGCCTTTGATGAATAGGTCATATATTTGATTGATGAATAGGGCTCAAGTTAGGACCATCACATATGGATTTGCATAGTGAATAGCATAAGGGTATGTCCATAACAGCGCAGCGAACATTGCACGCCACGTCTCACCGTACCTAACCTACCTTCTACTTTTCACAGTAGTGTCCACGTTGTCGTGTATATCGCATTGATGTAGTATATTTTTTAACACGCTTACCTCTTTATAAAAATTGGTAAATTTCCTTTACCCAGAACTTCCCTCATTATGAATATTTCCTTTTATTAGGAATCGTGAAGTGTGAAACAGTTTAATTCACTACATAGTTATTTAGGAACACATACAGGGTGACAATTTAAAAACTTGAAATGGCCATATCTTAGGAAGGAAAAACTTAATCAAAAAACGCTCAAAACACTTTCTATAAAATGAAGAAGGAACAAATAAAAGCGTATTATTCGATCCTTATCTGTAACCCCTTGGGCAGGGTGAGATACACCCCTATATTCTTAAATAGAAAGGGGGTCGAGTGATACATCATCTTAAAGCTCTTGAAAAATGCTTTCCAATGGTATCATAGAAAGCTGTTTTTCGTGAAATTCTTCTGCGTTTATTAACAAAAAACATCATAGAAACAATAAACTAAAACACAATTGTGAAATTTTTTATAATTATTTAATTAAATGTTTAAAATGGTTCCCGTTGTTTTGAAGACAATAATAAAGCCGTTGTTCAAATTCGTACATGCGTACATTTGCAAATTTTTCTCTGGATATAGCACGGCATTCCTGAACTATCCTGTCCTTGAGTTGCTCTATTGACTGAGGTTGCGTTTTAAACACCACAGATTTAAGGCGACCCCACAAAAAGAAGTCAAGAGGTGTTAGGTCCGGGGATCTAGGTAGCCATTCAACAGGACCTCTTCTTTACATGTCGCCATTTAAATTCCTTTCTATAAATATTGGGCCGATAATTACGTCTCCCAATATCCCAGCCCAAACATTAATTTTCGGGGGGTACTGGGTGTTCCCTTCTCTAAATACGTGTGGGTTCTCGTCATTCCAGTAACAACAGTTTTGCTTATTAACATGTCCATTCAAATAAAAGGTATATTCATCACTGAAACAAACATTTTTAACTAGTCGAGGTTCTGCCGTAATTCTATCTGTCATTATTTCACAAAACTGGATTCTTCTGTCCGGGTCGTCATCACCAAGTTCTTGCAATATGCGCAGTTTATAGGGATGACACTTATGAAATGTAAGTACCTTTCTTATTGTTTCACGAGATAAGCCAGTTGCTACAGCTGCTTGACGAGTTGATAAAATTGAATTAATTGCAAACTGCCCCAGAACTTCAATTTGCGCTGCTTCGTCAACTACTCCGGACTTACATTTTGACCTGGATGCCTTTCATTAAATCTTTGGGCTGTCCTTAAGAAACATTGATCCTGAGAACCATAAATGAAAATCATTTCTACACGTTCAGCTGTGTTGTACACCATTATTTAAGATAAGTGCCGCTTTTCGTTTAAACTGAACCAAAAGTCAACTGTTAAAATATCAATACTAATAGTAAAAGTTACTTTTAAAGTAAATATTGTGATAATAAAATGCGAATATTCATAAACAAATAAAATACCAGGCTTAAAATGTTTTGATATTGTATATTCATATCAAAATGTTACCAGTTCATTCTTATGTAACACTTGCTTTTTTTACAAAATTTGAGGTTAAATGGTTTTGTTAATAATAATAATTTGACGTTTCACTAGGCCGACATTTTGAACTTCAACCAAAATGTTATCAGGTAATCCCCATATGAGCCTTAATTTTTGTCCAAAATTTGAGGTTAATCTGATGAGTAGTTTTTAAGCTATGCTGCGAACTGACAGGCAGACATGTAAAACCTGCTAGGGTGATTTTTCGACATTACAAAAATTTTATTTGGCCGCCATCTTGAATAAGTCCCACGGTTTTTTCTACTTCATCTCTATACTACAATTAGTTATGGCACACAATTTGAAATCAATTCATTAAGTAGTTTTTTAGGCTGAATGTTTAAATATTTGATTAAACTGCCATTTTGTTCCGCCATGTTTGATTCATATCAAAATTTTACCAGTTGATTCCTACATAATACTTGACTTTTGTATAAAATTTGAGATAGATTGGATAATTCGTTTTTTTAGTAATACCTTATTTAACGTTCACTAGGTCGCCATCTTGTTTCGGCATATCGGATTTTAACCAAAATATTACCATTATGAGCCTTAATTTTTTACTTAAATTTGAAGTTAATCTAATGAGTAGTTTTTAAGCTGTGCCGCGAACTGACAGACAGACAGACAAACCGACAGACGGACCGACGAATTTGATAAAATATATTTTTGGCATTTAGGGACGCCAAAACCCGAAGATATATAAAACCTGAGAGGGTGATTTTTTCAGATTACAAAAATTTTATTTTGCCGCCATTTTGTTACTCCCTCTTGAATTAATACCACACTTTTACTAGTTTATGTCTATACTACAATCAGTTATGGCACAGAATTCGAAATGAGTTCATTAAATAGCTTTTTCAGGCTGAATTTTTAAATATTTTATTCAGCCGCCATTTTGTTCCGTCATCTTGGATTCGTACCATTTTACCAGTTGATTCCTACATAATACTTTTTTGCGCAAAATTTCAGATAAATTGAATAAGCACTTTCTTGGTAATAATTTTTTGTACATTTTACTAGGCCGCCATTTTGTTTTGCTATATTGGATTATATATCCATGACCCTTTATTTTTGGTCAAACTTTGAAGTCAATCGGGTAAGTAGTTTTCTAGTTATGCCGCGAAGAGGCAGACCGACAGACGGACACATCGACGGCATCGAGAAAACATGTTGTTCGTCATCTAGAAGCCCTGAAATGTAGGAATCTAAAAAAATCTCCGAGGGTGATTTTTTCACGATTACCATACTTCCCTTTTATGAGGGAAGTAAAAAATGATTTACACTGACAAGGGCAATATCTTTTGAATGCCTTATCGCATTTTGTTGCGCTTTACATCAGTCGAATGAAATTTCATAGACAGTTATTTTGCATTTCTGTTTTTGTCATCTTGTTTCATTGTTTTTATATCCAGGGTGTAATACGAAACAAGGTTTCTTTTGCAAAATTTTGAAGCGCTCTGTAGAATAACGTAACTCCAGAAAAGTAATAAATCGTGGTTACTAATTTAGAACTATCGTTTCAAAAAGTTTTCAAAAAGATCTAGTAGCCTTGAAAATTAAAACTGTCAGAAGGCCATTTCTGATTGGTTAACTTATCGTCAAATGTCAAACAGAGGTCAGATACTGAGTTCAATAAAACTTAGGTATCTTAAATGAGATTATGTAGAATGTAAAAACAAAACTACTTTTCACAAACACTTCCACTATATGTTTTTACAAAAATATAACGTTTTATTTAAGAGTAAATAAATAAAGATTAATTGCAAATCCCAGCTTAGAACTAAAAAATTAATAAATAATATCTGGTATTTCCACCTCCAGCTCTAAGAACTGATTCTACATGCCTTAGCATAGTTCTTATTAACCGTGCAATAACCTCTTGTGGAATATTGTTCCGATCTTCTACAAGCGCCATGCTAAGTTCTTCTAAATTCTGTAGCACATGAGGTAGTTTTCTTAAGCATTGCCCCAGTTGATCCCATAAATGTTCTATTAGGTTTAACTGGGGGCTTCTCTTCTCTTCTCTTCTCGCAGGCCACGGTAAACGTTCTATACCAGTATTGTCCAAATACTCAATTACAGTACATGTAACGTGTAAAGCTCAATTAAAGTTTAGAATGTTTTACGAAATGTCAAATTTGACAGCGAGTTCCTAGATTTCTATAAGCAGCTTGTCAAATCCCAAAACTCGGTTAAATATTCTAAACAGCAATTAAATTTTGTGCCACCGGCTGTTGGCCTATAACGTGGGCAAACGGAATAACATACTGCTCTAGTACGTCGATATATCTCTGAGCATTTAAAGCATTTCTTGGTAGCGCACAAAGCTCCTAGGATGATCTATAGAAATCCCTCCCCATACCATCACTTAACCACCCCCAAATTTTTCTTTTTTTATAAATATTTCTTGTTCGTATCTTTCCCTAGCTCGTCTAAAAACATTCTGTCTTCCATAAGATGATTTCAAACAGAAACGGGACTCGTCAGAAAATAAAGCCTTGGACCACTGCTCCTCAACCCACTCTATCTGCTCATTCAGTTATTTCAACATTCGACGGGCGTCATAGTCACTTATGACCGTACGACATTCTTCTTGTAGGCGTCTGTTGATCATCGTCGCGCTCTGTATTCCTGGTTGCTTGAAGGACAATAGAACTATCATCGATATTTGTGGTGCATCTAGGACGACCCAACTCGATGCTTTTTGAATATTGTCTAGTCTCAAGAAATCTTTGTCACGCTCTTCTGGCTATTGCTACTCGTATACCAACTTTTCTGGAAGCATAGCTAATACTATTGCCTTTATCTACTAAAGCAATAATTTTAACTACATTCTCTGGAGTTACTTGTCTTGCCTATGGCAGTTTGAATGGCACGGATTTTATTATTTAATAATTTTACGTCTATTTAAAATGTCGATATGCGCTTATAAAACACAAATGGGTTTCTGACAGTTTTTATTTCCAAGCCTACTAGATTTTTTTGAAGAACGGATAATATGGTAAAAATGCAATGTTTTGCGTTAAACATTGTATTTCCGTTAAAAATAGAGATAGAGCAATGTATAAAAAGCTAAAATAATCCTAAAAGATATGTCTACATTATAAACTACTATATACTATTTTTCTGTCGTTACGTTATTCTACAAGGTGTTCCAAAAATTTGCAAAAAAAGATTGACTCATATTACATTCTCTATATAAAAACAATGGAATGATGGCCACAAGATATTTCTGATTCGCTCAGATTTGGTCTCATTGGTTAGTGCTTCATTACTGCTTCTTACTGCTTTATTTGATTTCATTAATGCTTCCTTAGTTTCGCAAATATTACATTTTTGTTTAAATTTCAAGGTCAGCCCCCTAAGTTGTTCTGATCGACTCAAACTAGGTATTGTTCATTAGTGCATTGTTAGTGCTTTAAGTAGTTTCAGTATTGCCTGCTTTATTTTGCAAATATTCGTTTATTTTGTTTCAAGGTCAGCCCCCAAGGGTTTTCTGATCTACATAAACTAGGTAGGTGTCATTCATTAGTGCTTTTTGGTACTTCGATTAGTTTCGTTGGTGCATTTTTATTTATGCTTATCTTTGTTTTAAGGTCAATCCCCAAAACTTTTCTTACCGGCCCAAATTAGACGTTACTTATTATTGTTTCGTTAATGCTTTTTAGTGCTTTGATAAGTTTTGTTGTTGCATTCTTATTTTCGGAAAATGGATTAGCACATCTTGTTTTAAGGTAACTCCCATACAAAATGTTATGTATTGCATGAACTCCGTATAAGAAAAGCCAATTTTTCAGTAAAAATCATTAAAATCAATAACTTTAATATAGTGACATTTGCAAAATATAAAATTATTAATTAATAATTTAAAATTCCAATAAAATTTAGAAATCAGTATTACATTTGTTATTCTGTCTTTACGCTACGATATCAAATTACACAATAATACATCTAAAAGATCTAATAATATTTCTCGCATATTTATCTGTTCTGAAAGCATGCAACATGCAACCCACCATACATCTATCTACATTCTGTTTCTAGAATGTTATGCGCCCATGTGTTGCCTACCAGGCAGAGCTGTCACAAGTACTGACAAAAAGTATTTGAAGCACAAGTACCAAATACTTACGAAATCAACAACACGAATCAAATTTTATAATATTTGACGTATCAAGTAACTGGAAATTGTACTTGATTTCTTTCAAGTAAAGTAATTCAAGTACTTTGTTTGTATTTCAAATACTTTTACAAGTATTTGAAGTATAAATTATAATGGAGGTACTAAAAAGTAGTTCAACTACCAACATATTTAAAAAAATTACATTTTAAATTGGTGAATATATATATTTTTTAATATTTCAAATACCAAAAGGCATTTCAATTACTTTTTTCAAGTATTTTACTTGAAATACTTACAACTCTGCTACCAGGTAGTACATCTATTACCATCTATAGTAATTCCTTATTAGCGCTAACCGGCCCGATGATAATAGTTTAATAATTCCTAGTTTTTCAAAATTTAAAAAGCACAAGTTTGATCCTCCTATAATGGGGCTGACTTTAAAATAATATACAAATAAGAATGCACTAATGAAACTAATCGAAGTACTAACAAACGACCCCTAGATTGGGTCAAAATAAACGAATATCTCTCTGTAAAGCACTAACATAGCATTAACTAACGATACCTAGTTTAAATCGATCAGAAAAACTTTCGAAGCTGACCTTGAAATTAAAAAAGATATAATAAGCGATATGTGAACACGAAAGACTTTTTTCTCACTAGTAATTTCTCTAGTGCTTGAATTATTGCCGCCGGAAATTATTTGCGAGTGGATGAATTTTTTAAACTTTTTCCCGAGTCGAAGACGCGGAAAAATTGTAATTGTAAGAAATGTAAGATAATGTAAGAAAATTTCACACCAAAATTTATTTATAAAAAACATTTTTTTTAGGTTAACAATTAAACTTTTCCTAAAACTTTAGTAAAGTAAAATATTTTGCACTATCTTTAAAACATATTAAAATTTTATTTAAGCTTAATTTACTAAAACTCAAGGAAGTATATTTTATGAAGTAAAACTTGCCAATTTAATTAACTACCACCTACCTATGGTCATGTAGGAGTTTTTGTTACCTAGAAAACAACTAATTTCCGTAAACTTTACTAACGGGAAGTATACTTTATAAGATTCAGGACAATCTAACGTTATAATTTTGCCCTATTTAATATCACTAAACTTGACAGAATTGCATGAAATCATAAAATTTCTCCTAAGAGTATATTATGTAACTATTAAGTATATATTTAAATTATCATATAAATCGTAAAACAGAGATTGCTGCGGCTACGACATATGAATGTAACTACTAAATTAGGAATGACAGTGACATTTACACCGCGCAACGTATATGTGAAGACTTTTTTAAAATGGATAATTTAAGGGTTACACTTTATGTAAGTTTTGTAAGAAGAATAACGATATTAAAATAAACCACAGAACGTTGCCTCGCCTGACAAAAGTAGTAGAAAAGGCCGATTATCTCGAAGTAAGCAGAACAAAATAGTGTCCAAATATTAAATCTTCTTCCTAAAACATAAACATGTATAGGAATCTGATGAGTTATATACACCTGAAGCACCTTCTTACTCCCCATTAAGAATGCAAGAATTTAAGAAATATTTTGTTGCCTTAGCTGCTAGATTAGAATAATTCGTTGTTTATCTAAAGTAAATATGTTATATATGTTATCGACCATATAAAGTTGTTTTTATTGAAAGCCCAAACTTTGGAATAAAATATCTAAACAATAATGCAATAATTTAATTTTTCTGCCTTATCACATGAGATATGTCAAAAAGATTTCCGGTGTAATTACCTCCAGCTTACCTTCGAGGCACAACAAAACTGTGATGGAAATTTCCTTTCTCCTTGTTTTTCTAAATATGTTGGTCCAGTAATTATTTTATAAGTTTGTGTTTTTCTCGTATTAGGAGGTATTTTTTAATAGTTGAATAATTTTACTAGCATTGTTGTAGCATCTGCCAAGAATCATTTATGCATTTGGAACACCGTAAGAAAGAACTCTAATATAAAAATAGCATATTATCAATGTTTTATTAAATGGGTAAATAGTTATATTTTCTTCTTTACTCGATAGAGGACACCATTATTCTCAAAAGTTACTAACAAATAAAAATGCGTATATCGTCAAAAGGTCAAAGCATCTCTCATCACCGTCGAATTGCTTAAAATATCTCCCTGTTGATTGTTTCCTATTTGTTTGTCTTTTGGTGTATTAATTTTACGTTTTACATTGCTTCTGATTTTTTTCCGAATTTTGTATGAATAAGTATTGTTATATATTTTAATGTGCAACTTCTGACTGAGATAATTGTAAGAATTATTTTTTTAGAAGTAGGATTGACGAGTGTGGTTAGGTTTGGTAGATGGTAGATTTTATTTTCAATTAATTCTTATAGTGGTTCTGAAGATAAACTGATAAACCGAAATAAATTCTTGTGAGAAAAAGTATTTCGTCTTCACATATTGCTCATTATATATATATGACTCACATTTTGGATGAACTATTGGAAAACTAAAAAAAATATACTTCCTAAACTAAAAAAGCACTACCGAAAGGAAATAATATGAACCTCAGCAAATTTTAGCAAATCAGAAATACTTTTGGGGCTAACTTTCACCTCTGAAACTTACTTAATGCATATTTTCACTGTACCCTGACAGTACGTAGTAAATAAATAATAAAAGATGTTTTCGTATTTTTTTAAGAATGTGTAGACTATCTGAACTGGTAATGCCACATAGAGGGGCGTTGCAGAATCGACTTCATATTATTGCTTTGATATTAGCCTGTTAACCTATTTCAAAACAAAAGGGCCATTTTTTCTGTGTAATTTTAAAAGATGAGCTTGCTGTTATTTAAGTGAATATATCGTCTAAATTGAACATTTAGCACCTACACGGGGCTCGCTACTCTATGGCGTCGTTTAAATGAAATGGATCATTGCACAAAATATTATGAAAAGATCAGTCAAGTATAGACTACTAATATTCATTATTTTCTTTCCCCTTGCTAGATAGATAGACATAGAATTGGAGTCTTTTTCTATGTTTGTTATTAAAACTATGTCTCTTTGAGAAATATGGACAATTTTTTCGATTTTTTTTTTAGATAGATGGAAATACGGGCCAGCAAGAGACGTACGAGGACGTAAAACGCAGATCAACTAGAGTCGCCATCTACCTACAAAGTATAGGGCTGAAACCACAAGATGTAGTCTTGTTATGTTGCAAAAATGATCTCAATAATATCGTTCCTGCGCTTGCTGCACTGTATCTTGGAGCGTATGTAGGATCGGTAGATTCGAGACAGTTTGAATCCGAGTTGAAACATTCACTAGAATTATTTGAACCGGCAGTCATATTTGTAGATAACGGTTCTTTAGATTTGGTAAGTTGAGACGATATGTTATATGAAGAAGAAATTTCAAATTAATAGCATGGTCTTAATAGAAAACGTTGCAATTATGATTGGAAGAAATACTAGAATGAGTTAGGTCAAGTTTTATACTTTCATATTAAAAGCGTGGTTAGAACTTTAGCACTAAAGGTAGAAAGCATTATTTAGACTACCGATGATTCTACTAAACAATATTTTTGAAACACCAAATCGCCAAATAACCTTAGCTGTAACAGGAGGAAAATTTTTGAATTTATTAGCAAACGAGCAGAAACATTTCGTATTAACTCGAATAAATTTTTTTTTCTGTTTATAAAAATAACAAATTAATTTATAAATGTATTTGAATTTATATGTCAGTGGCTACATAACATAACATAACATCTTTTTTAAGTAATAATCTGCCCTATATTTTTAATTAAACAATTATGCTTTATCTAAGATAACTTGGCTGATATTCGTTTTTCTTTACCATAACATTGCTTCCATTATTACAATTTTAGCATGCTCTGCAGGAAAAGACGCATTTTAGCATAATGGAAATATCCAGCAGCCTTACATAGCAGCGTTGGACTAAGAGGAGATGAAGAGTTTAGTTACCTTTTTTTCTGCTCTCACAAAGTCATGCGTTAGAGAGACTATAGTAGCTAAATTTTAGCTCTACGGTTTTTCCTCTCAAGCGGTCATGGTTGTTTCTGCGGCGTGCTATATAGGTTCGGTCTTGGAAAGCAAAGATTCGTGTAGCGGCATGTGACAAAGTATGCAAGTTTTTGAATACGGGTGCCCAATTCTCAAATTGTACTTCTGCCACTAATAATTTTACCCAATACTCCTATAAAGCTGATAAAAAGGTGAAGTGCTCCTAGACGCATAATCACTAACGATATAACATAACATATTTCTTAATAGGGAATATACAAGATTAAGTTAACTAAAATGCGATGTCTTGATGAAATTACTCTGCTTTGTAATTTCCAATAAGGCGGACAAAATTTAGTTCATCAACTCCAATTTTCAATGATTTTTCTCAGGGGGTACAGGAGTACGTAAGGAACATACACGGAAAAACTAGCTTTTCAAAAATGTTTTACGTCTTGGACCACATATGATTCTAATTTGCCTATACTAATTCCCGCATTATTATCACTATCCTCTAGTGAGCTTTTGTCAAAATTATCTTTCTTATAGTTATTAGTTATTATCTTATAGTTAGGTCTGATGATGCTCAAACGACGAAAACAATTAATTGTTTAAGTATAGGTACTATAATCAGCTATAGTTTGACTTCAAATTAAATTTTACCTAATGTTATATTTATTTCTGTAGATAGAAAAGTGTCACCAATCTGCCAATCAGAAGGTTTCGATTATCTCCATCGGTGATGCCTCTGGCAAGTACCCAAACATGTTAGAGCTAGAGAAAAATGGTACAGGAGAAGAAAATTTTCGTCCTGTCAAAACGAAAAGTTCCGATGTTGCAGTAATACTGCTAAGCAGTGGAACTACTTCGGCACCAAAGGGAATATATATGTCACATTGGGCACTAATAAATATATCGTCACTTCTAATTCAGTAAGTAACTAAAAAAATCACTCAAAAAATATTTTCAATTTATTTTCACATACTCATACTATTTGATATATAGAGAGAAAAGGAAATATCTACAGTTATTTTTATAGGTTAAAGTAGAACAAAATATTTTAAAATTATACTCTATTAATTCAGCATAAATTGCCATATTGAAGGCTAATTAGATTAGATGATTTCATATATTCTAAGTAACCCATGAATAATTATAATTTATCTTTCCTAATTCTAGTGTTAAGCGATAAAAATAAACATCATCACAGTACACTAGTGTCTTCATATAATTTCAAAAACAAAAATGTATTGACGCTAGTTTCATGGAATTACGTTTCCTGCTTCTCGTACGCGTTGATGCTCATAGACATGTTCTATCTTAGTTTTTCATCTGGAAATATTTCTCGAAAATAACAGACACAAATAATAACAATAATAATAATAATAAGCCCTCAACACTCTGGCCATACCAGTTCTGACGTACTCGTTTGGAGTAACATCATGGACAGACACAGATCTGAGGAAGACCAGAACTGAAATCACACTACACCGCAAATCAAGCACTCTCAGAGTGACACTACCACGAAATGAAAGAGGTAGAGACCTCATAGACATCAGGAAACTGTACAACAGCCAAATCAAATTCATGAGTACCTACTTTCACCAGCGAAGCGTTACGTCACTCCTACATCGAAATGTATGCCTGGTTCAGCTGGGATATACGCCGCTCAACTTGGCAAGCGGGGAAAGGCAGAGAAACGAGGAGATGTGCAGCAAGGGGGATAAACACCGATAATGGCGGGGAAGAGCACTATACTGGAGGCACCTACACGACCTGAACCAACCCTATGTGGGGTTGGTCATAGAGCGCGGGATTGAATAGTGAAGAACTCTTCCCGGGGACAGAGAACTTCACTTCCGTCATCTAGTGGTGAATACGAGAAATTACCGGAAGAATATTGTCAAGAATCCCAAAGTGAGGGACCACAGGTGTAGAAATTGCAAAGAAAAACCAGAGACAATCCAACATGTCACAGCAGACTGCAGCTTACTGACTTAAAACGACATTCCGCACCGTCACAACCAAGTCGCCGCAGTGATACCTGAAGATATGGGCTGCAGGCTGGGACTCGTCACAGAAAGCCTAAGCAGCCATATTACAAGTGTACGCCTGGACCAGTCATTAAAACTAGGCAATTCAACATCTACGAGAGGTCCATCATTACTAACTACTATATTTCCTTTAGCAAACCTGACATTGTAGTGAAAAACAAAGAAAAACATAAGGACATCATTGCAGACGTCGCAATCCTCAACACCCACAACATGGCAGAAAAGAAACGAAAGTACACCGAATTGGCAGACGAGGTCAAGAAGATGTGGAATGTCACCAAAGTTGGCATTGTACCTATCGTACTATCCATAACGGGGATCATACCAAGGGAGCTGTGCAGTTTGGAAACACTGGGAGTGCAGAACAACATCTACCCACTGATCATCCTGAACATCACCAGAATTGTTTGAATATTCTTGAGTCAATAATAGATGGGAGTACTTGGTAAAAATCTGTATCCCATCCAACCAACCAGAAAAAAAGCTAAGGAAGCTAGAAAAAGATAGAAGGAGGAAATTGTAATAATAATAATAATAATAATAATAATACACCGCTCGACCTGTCTCAAACGAGCCACGCAGCAGACGTACACAGTCACATCCAATCACGACTAGAAAAGATGAACACCTGTTCTGAAAAAACACTTCACGGAAGACACAGATACCACATAAAGCAAGACCATATACATAAAAAGCTTCCATATACGTGGTTACAAGAAGGGCAGTTATTCCCTGAAACAGAAGGCTTCCTGCTTGCCATCCAGGACAAAGTCATAGCAACCAGAAACTACCGAAAGCACATCATCAAAAACACAACCATTGAAGACGAGAGGTGTAGGAGATGTCAACAGCAGAGAGAAACGATCGATCACATAACGAGTGGATGAAGAATAATGGCCGGAACTGAATACACCGCGAGACACAACTCAGCAGCGAAGGTGGTTCATCAAGCATTAGCCACAACATATAAACTAACGGAGAACACAGACCCTTACTACCATTATACACCAACATCTATACTTGAAAATGAAGACTACAAGCTCTACTGGGACATTGACATCCACACAGATAAAACAATCCCCGCAAATAGACCCGATATCACCTTTCAATCCAAAAAAGAGAAAATCACTTATTTAATTGACATGGCTGTCCCCAACGACGAGAACATCCAAACGAAATACAGTGAGAAGATCGCCAAATACACCGACTTGGCAATGGAAGTAAAAAGGCTGTGGAAACAGGAAAGAGTCATCATTGTTCCTCTCGTCATACAGGTCTCACCCCAACAACGTTTACACCGCATTTGGCTCAATTAGGACTTAATACAGACATTCACAGGAACATCCAGAAATCGGTCATTTTAAAAATATGTAGCATAGTTAGATCATTTCTTAATACACAATAGTTGTTGTTTTTTTCCGTTTCCATTTTTTATTTTTATTTTTTGTACTGACTTGGTATAATCCCGTCAGTATAAAATACAACCACAGGAATACTGTGAGACAACAAGTCATAAAAACAATAATAATAATAGTAATAATAATAATAATAATAATAATATATACTAACAGACATAATGACCTCGCCAAAATAGTACATAGTCATATGTGTCACAATAGAATCCTAACTGAAAAAGTAACACCTTATTTAACATACTAGCCAGAGTTGCAGCTCTAATACGTACTCACTTAATTGGTGAAATAAAAAAAATGATAATAATAATAAATAGCATTAATGTCCAATAGTCATAAATATAAACATTATACATCTATCGGATATGAGAGCCATTACAAATTGAAATGAAATAAATCGAAGAAAAACCTATTGAGTTCATATAACATGATCTATGTATTGGTGTGTGCTCCCTTTAATTTTCCACTACAACCTAAATTATGGCCTGTCAAAATGGTACTTAAATAAATCTAAGAGTAACAGTAACCATCTCAAATCAGCCATTTACTTGGTTTTACCTTTTAAGGATTTATTTTTTTACTTACTCCGGATTAGAGTTGTAAAAAATATGTTTGTTAGGTATTTCTCGCTTTATGACAAAGTCTCTTGGTTTTTCAATTTATGATACCATCTTGCTACCCAGTGTCGTGTAATACTACTAAAATACTAAGCTATCGTTTTTTTTGTCTTTTATACTATATTTATTGCCAATGGTAATTTCATTTATAATATTATTTCTAGGTATATTTTTACTTTAAAAAAATAAGTTTCCCAAATGTTACTATTGTTAATTCCATTCTTTTTTATTTTTCAGTTTGGTAAGTCTTTTTTAAATCACAAATATTCGTTTTTTATTTGTTCGTTATTAAGTAGTGAACTTTTATACAATTTTGGTTTTTGTTTAAAGAACTTAATAAGGCCTAGAGTTATCCAAGCAACAGGTTTTGAAATACAGGGCAACAAAAAATATAGTTATACGTTTAAAGTTTGTTCTACATGAGAAATACTTAGGTCAGGCAAAAATCTTTATTAAAAGTTTTTTAATACAAAAAAAAAGATTACAATTTTGTATTTTTTTAATAGTTATGACATTAATTAAAACATAAAAATATTACTAACAATTTACAAATGAATTAATACGGATGTAACTAAAACAAGTAAAAGATGTAAAAAATACTTTAGTAAGTACTGAAATTGTTGATCATTTTCGGCTCTGCAGTGTTCTAACCTTAGAGTAAGAATAAAAATAGAGTTCATTCTTTACATATTTAGCCACTGCCAAGATTACCTCACAGTATAAGGTCGATCGTACGACGATGCTAAGCCTAGCCAGAAACTTCAATGTTTATACCAATTTATATTACGGTGAATATCTTTAAACATGATGCAATAAAATTTTCATACAAAGAATAGTAATGTTTTTCCAGTATTAGTTTCTAAGCAGTATAAAGAAATTATTTTTATTGCAAAATAATAAAATACATACTACTGTACGTAGTACTGAAATTGTTGATCATTTTCGGCTCTGCAGTATTCTAACCTTAGAGTAAGAATAAAAATAGAGTTCATTCTTTACATATTTAGCCACTGCCAAGATTACCTCACAGTATAAGGTCGATCGTACGACGATGCTAAGCCTAGCCAGAAACTTCAATGTTTATACCAATTTATATTACGGTGAATATCTTTAAACATGATGCAATAAAATTTTCATACAAAGAATAGTAATGTTTTTCCAGTATTAGTTTCTAAGCAGTATAAAGAAATTATTTTTATTGCAAAATAATAAAATACAAGCTAAAATACCCAAAGCATCAGATCAGATTACACCAGTAACAAGAGTTTTAGTTAGATATGGGAACCCTGATCGACAACTCCACGTATTAGACCATCCAACTGTCATATTAGACCATCCCACTTTCATTGACAAGTGATCCTTATAGTAAAAGTATGATAGTCTACAGTAAAGATTGTTACAGGGTCACGTGACCGGCGTGGCGTAAAAGCCAATAGCGGGTCGTGGAACTACAATAAACTTTAACATTAAAGCAATTAATTTGCTAAAAAATATTTTAACCCAGAAAAATTATTCAATTAAAATTTTCATACCAAGGTACCAAGCTTTTCTTAGCTTCACTACTGCATGTGTTTTAACGTCTTATTGTGTAATTGTTGATATGATTCAAATCTTCTAATTATATGTTCCTTACTTCAAGAAGCAGCGTTCTAAAGGTGCGGTGAGATTAGAAAAACATTGATTTTTTAAATATTTAATAAATAAGTTTTATTTACTTTATCTTGGACATTGCGAAAATAGGAGCTTTAGTTGACTTAACTATGGTGCGGCAATGTGAGTTTGTAAAGAAATGGCCATTTAAGTTTAGAATTGTCTATTAATCACTAAGTAAACAGCTAGATTTCCTTTTCCGGGGGACTTGTTTTGCCTAATGGAAGATACCGTATTCACTTATTTTGGGTCACATGACATATTGACCAATCCGGTTCAGTATAATAGAACGTTTATTTCGTCGGGGGTCATGTGAGAGTACTCAGAAGCAAATTGATACAAGAAAGACTCTGAGGTAATTTTTTTGACGATAACAATAGTTTTCCTATCAGAGAATTAAAATAATTATAGAATATGTCTATACTATATTAAAATAGTCAACGGGCGTATCACGCTTAAAAAACGTACTGCGATTTTGAAAATCACTAGATTAAAAGTATTGATTTTACTTTAAAACTCTAACACCTGTATTCATTAAAGAGAGAGAGAGAGAGAGAGTATGATTTTAGGGACGCACCGGCAACAAAGGCCTTTTGGCGTCCGCAGATTAGAAGGGTTTAACCCTAGGATATAAAACAACAAAGAGTATATATGACAAAATAAGAACAAACATTGAGTTTAACTAAATAAAGAAAATATCACAGAAATATATCACAAGTAAGGACATTATTGAATTATAAGAGTTTATTTAGACCCGACTCCGTAAGGAAACTTGACAAAGAACCCAGATTACAATCATTACCAATCATATCAGAGATTTTTGGAGAGTTAAAATATTTTTCTCTGGTTATGTTATATTTGCCACAATCAATCAGTAGATGATCAACTGTAATCGGTACATTACAGGAGTCACAAATAGGAGGAAGGTCTCCCTTTAATAAATATTCGTGGGTCAATTTAGTGTGTCCCAGTCTTAGCCTGGTGACATTAACCTGTAAGGATCTAGAGGGAAACTGAGGATTATACCGCGAACGAAATAGAGGTTTCACACGGATCAGTTTTGGAGTTTCATCCAATAGGTCCCATTTTAGTTGGAAAAGTGAATCTACTTTATGTTTTACTAAAGAACGAACATCATCTGGACAAAAAGTAAAGTTCTCCCAGCTAGATATATTCGGTCTATGTGCATTCTTGGCTAAAAAATCAGCCCTCTCGTTTCCAGCAATCCTCACATGGCTAGGAATCCAAATGAAAGATATGGTCTTGCATCGAATAGTCGCTCTCATTAGAGCAACTCCAATCTCAGTCACTAGAGGGTGGGTTGGAAACGTTGTTTCGATAAGGGAGAGAGAACTAAGAGAATCAGATGCTATAATTAGTTGGTTCATGCTTGAGGAAGTAAAGTGTAGAATGGACTTTAATATAGCAAATAGTTCCGCAGTAAGTAAGGGATACTTAAAGTTAGGGAGCTGATAGGCAACCTCCACCGAGGGACCAACAAAAGCTGAGCCGACGTGAGATGAGGTCTTGGATCCATCTGTAAAATATACCATATATTCACTGTAAGTATTGATTTCTGCTTGAAAAATTTTACGCAAAACCTCAGGTGGATAAGAGCTTTTATCATACTTTAACAGAGATTTATTGACTGTGACCCTTTGTAAGTTCCAAGGAGCAAAAGACGGAGGAGAGTAAGGGTAAATAGGAGGAAGGGAGAGATCAATCCTCTTTAGGATATTGGCCAGCCTTATATTTGCTCCCTGAGGAGCGCGAGAAGAGGAAGCAGTAGAAGGTTTAAAAAGACTGGAGATGCTAGGAGACCCTCGTCTAAAGATCGTTTTCGCATAAAACATCAGAAGACCCCTTTCGGCTAGGAGATCAAGAGGAAGTAGCTCTGCTTCACAATGAAGGCTATGGATAGGGGAAGTAGGGAAAGCACCCAATATTAATCTAATTGCTGAATTTTGCCCCACTCCAACTCGGTCAAAATAGGATTTAGGAGCTGAAGAGAATGCCGCAAGGCCATAAGTGATTTTAGGGAGGATGACCATTTTGTATAAAGTTTTTAGTGAATCGATGGATGATCCCCACTTTGTGTGAGCCAGTAGCCTAAGAAAGCCTAGGTCCCGCTTTACTCTATTAATCAAGTCCTCAATATGTGGTTTGCAATTCAGAAGAGAGTCAAAGATGACTCCCAAAAAACGATGTGAATTCTTTGAAGGGATTCTAGTTCCCTGTAAACTTAAAGTATGAATAGTACTACAGTTTCTTTTCCGACAGAAATGCACGACCGCAGATTTTGCAGGCGAGAAAATCAAGCCAGATGAATTTGACCATTCTGTCAGAGCTTCCAGACAGTTTTGAATTAAGATAGGACTAGTGGTAGAGTCATGAGATGCATGATACAAGACCAGATCATCAGCAAAAAGTCTGAAAGAGATTTGTGGCGTGACAACATTAGAAATTGAATTTATGGCTAAGATAAATAGAGAAGGCCCCAATACAGATCTCTGAGGAACTCCAGAAGTTTGTGAGAATGGGACTGAAATCGAATTTCGAATTTTCACACTGCATATTCTGTCTGACAGAAAACCTTGAATGAAACGAATAATATTTCCTTCAAGTCCGCTTTTATAAACAGATTCCATTATTGATGAGTGTTTTACAGAATCAAAAGCCCTTGTAATATCTAGGAAAACCGAGGTTATATGTTTCGATAGTCTAAAGGAGTTCCTAATATCAACTTCCAATCCCACTATATGATCTAAAGTAGAATAATTAGGTCTAAAACCGGCTTGATTTGAACAAATAAAATTCATTTTATATAGAATCTATTGGAGACGTTTATTTATGATTCTCTCGAGGAGTTTACCTATAACACTGGAAAGTGCTATTGGCCTATAATTATTTGGAGATGAAGAAGATTTGCCAGGTTTTAGGATAGGAATAATGAGTGATGATTTCCATGAGGAGGGAAGGATACCAGTGGACCATATTAAATTAAACAGATCAAGGACTCTTTTCGTTACTTCAGGAGGAAGGTTTCGAATCATAGAGATCCTAATCCCATCGTGTCCTGGAGCAGAATCCCTACTCATTGATAGAGCGTAGTTATATTTCTGGATAGTAATAGGAAGATTATAAGATTTTTCAGAATTTGAGAAATAAATAGGGAAGTCTTGTGTAGGTTGGGAAGATGAAAAATAGAGTGAAAAGTGAGCAGCGAAAATATCAGCAACATCAGAGGAATCATTTACTAATTCGTCATCCCTAATCAGACCGATACATGATCTTACAGTGTTCCCACGAATGCAGTTTATATTCGTCCAAACCTCAGCTGATGAAGAGGAGAACAGACAAAGAAGGAGTAAAATTGTTCCAGTGGTTTCGTTTTGCATTAATTGTAGTACGGCGAGAGAAAGCCCTGGTCCTCTTTAGAGCAACAAAATTGTCCATAGTGGGATGTCTTTTGAAGAGATTTAAAGCCCTCTTGCGAGCAGTAGTAGCTGTCTTACATTCCTCGTTCCACCAAGGAACCGGAGGTTTTAAAATACGCTTTTTTATTTCTGGTGTGGAAAGAGCAAGAAAGGATCATCCAATTCCATTTTCTTTACAGATTCGCACGAATATTTCGAAGATTGCCTGGTAAGATTTTTATTAGAGGATGATTTTTTATGTGGTGAATTAGTACGGGAATGGGACGTAGATTTAGATGAGGAGTGAGAAGATCTTGCAGTTTGTCAGATCTTGGTAAAGGTTGTTGTTTACTACTTGATGAAATAGGTTTGCTAGAGGAGGAGGAATCAAATGTTTGTTTTGTTTTTGAAGGAGTAGAAGGAGGAAGAGAAGGAATAATGGGTTTAGGAGGTGGGAGCAATGAAACAGGAGTGGCTTGGGAAGATCCAGCTGCTAGACAGCTGTTTGGACAGAGGGAAAGGTTTGAAGGGGGAGGTTTTGAGATTGCTACTTTTGAACTATATGTCGTAACAAAAGATGGGTTTTGTTCTAAGAACTTCTTTTTTGCCTCGAAGAAAGGCAATTTTTCAATTGTTCTAATACTTTGTATTCCAAATTCACGTTTAAAAACGGTGCAACCCTTATATCTAGGGGAATGGTTTTCAGTACAGTTAGAGCAAATTAAGGGAGTTGGACATGGAGATTCTTGATGTTCTGGGTGGCCACACTTCGGGCATATAACTGGACTATTACAACGAGTGGCAGTATGACCAAATTTCTGACATCGAAAACATCGCAGAGGATTTGGAATATGATGTCTAACTCTTAGTGAATATCATCCTGCTTTAACCCTTTGGGGAAGAAAATGAGTTTTGAATGATAAGATGAAAGTGGCGGAAGGCTTATTAGATTCTTTTTTTGTAGGGATTCTTTTAACATCAACAACACCTTGATCCCTCAAATTCTCAAGAATTTCCTCATCAGGGCAATTTGCTAAGTCATAACATGTAACTACGCCTTTGATTATATTAAGTGACTTATGGGGAGCAGTATCAACTTCGCAACCATTTAAATTTTTAAGCTTTAATGCTAGAAGAGATTGTTTCTCATTACTAACCTCAATCAACAGAGAGCCATCGTGAAGCTTTTTCGTGTCAGAAAGAGTACTAAAAAACGACTGCAGAGACTTATGCAAAACAAAAGGAGCTGAGTCCTTAAAGGAACCATCTATTCTTTTAATAGTGAAAAATTTATCAACATTTGCTATAGATTCTGTAGGAGACTCAACTCTGGGTCTTTTGGATCCAGTAGTCGGTAATGGTGGAAAGTCCTGGGTATTATCAATGTCATCATAAAGGCGGGGTGTCATAATCCCCACCGTATCGACGCTCGTCCGAGGCTTTGCTTTGTGAGCTTGCCATGTTTTGTTACGTTTTTGGGCTACCGTCAGCCTGTAGGGTGGATAAGTACTAAATACAGTAGAGCCCTACCGTACCATTACTTAATTCGTATTATACTGTACTTAGGGGCGTTTTACTCTGTAATGGTGCCCTGTTCCATTAAGAGTGCTGGGTCCGTGGGGTCGCAAGTCCCCAAAGTATGCTAAGCATAGCCCCTGCGGGGGTATTCATTAAAGAGGTTTAAATTTAGACAAGGTCAATAAATTATTTTTCTAAATGTCACAATTACAAAGTGACAGTGACATAAGGCAAACATAACTAAAAACCAAAGTTTAATAATATATAAATAACTAATTTCCTTTTAAACTTACCTAACCTAATGGTTTGATTTTAGATAGTGATGTAGGAATAGGTATGAATCCTTCCTTTTGTCAACGATAATGAAGCATGGCCCATTTCTTCATTTTCGTACATCAAATTTTTTGACAAGTCGTCATTTTGTTTCGCCATATTGAACTCAAACCAATATTTGACCAGTTTTTTTTATCAGATGTAATTTTTGTGGAAAATTAAATAAAATTAAAATTAATCGAGTAAGTGCGTTTTTTAGCTATACCGGAACAGACCAAGCGACCGACCGTAATGGAAAAATATGAAGATTTATAAAAACCCGGAACGATGATTTTTTTCACGATTAATGATATTTCGTTATGGGGGAGTGAAAACTCGCACCGCCTCTGGCATTCGTCAACAAATGGCCACGGCTTGGATATGGGCAATCCCCACTTCTTTGTGTGATCTCTACTTTAATTCTTACTCTAAGGTTCTAACCACTCAACAAATTCTACGTAGACATTAAATATTATTTCTGAGGTGATTCGCCGCATGGTTGTCGTTATACGCGTTTTAAGAAAATCAAGATTTTCTGGCTAAATAAAAAAATGTCTGTTAGTGTTAAATCGGGAGACCTCGCAGGCCACTCTTTTTCACCCCAGATATTATCCAACGATCAGGTGTCTAGGAACGTCTGTCTATTGAAACCGGATACTTGCATCAGGTAAATCAGTCGTGGTCTGATCAGGATAAGGTCTTTTTCACAGAATTGTGAATACCTTTGGCCTGTCAAATTTTCTTCATAAAATAGTAACCTATAACAACATTCCAAATTATTCCTACCCACCCCTTATCTTACTCCGGCCGCTGGGTATGAATCTCTCGGAACCAATGCGGATCCTCGTTCGAGCAATACCAATAATTCTGGTGATTTACCATGCCAAAAAGGCAGAATTTAGACACGGTTAAATCATGGATATTTCCAAAATTTTGAGAATATATTTCTTGGGCCAAAATGAGGCATTCTTCCAACTAAACTAGAATGTTAAAACGAAGTGATCCAGTTTTTATAATTCACCGAATATTTTAAATTAGAATTGAAAGTTTAAAATCAAAATTTGGACGTTAATCTCTGAAATCAATTTTTTAATTATGAATTTAGAGTTCAAAGTTTGAAGTCAGAGTTTAAAGTCTGAGTGGTGCAACTTGAAGTCTAAATTAAGAGATTAATTCAGTGTTTGAAGTCGGAAATATTTAAAAAAATAACGCGTGTCCCCTCTAGGCTTTCGTGTTCGCCGCATCTAATGAAAATATTATATTTTAAGGCAAAACCATATAAGACCCGAAGTCTGTCTCCAGTTGTCAACGCTTTACTGGGTATCGGCATGGATGTTAACATCATTGTGCATTTATAGTGGTGCCGCAAAAGTAATAACGTCAAATTTTAGTGGGGAACAACTGCTAAAAATTATTGAAACATACAAGGTAATTATTATGACTATTACATATTATTTGACACATTCTAATACAGGACTACTTCTGGCAAAATTCTTAGTTTTGCGCTTGTTTTGGCACTGGTATTAAGTATACGAGTGATCCGTTTAGACGCCATGACATTGGTGGTAATTTTTTATAAAATATTTAAATTTGGTTTTTTAAAAATTTTAAAGGTTGTTCGTCTAATACACTTTATCTAAGTTGAATGGTGTTCACGATATTGACTATAAGAATAGGTAACTTGAGGCTGTGAGAGTCTATCAAGTCTAAGGGGTTTGACTAAAAGAAAAGTTTTAACGCAGTTAGGGAGGTGACTAAATTAAGATACAGAATTAATAGGTTAAATTACGCAAAACTCACATACTCATCGATACAGAAGAATTCATTAATTATAAGAATTTTTTTGACTGAAGCTTTAAAAGAATTAAAATTAAAGTTTAACAGTGGAGGTGGCAAAGGTTTAAGAAATACAGAAGTATAATAGGTTTGGCTGTATCGAATTGCTGTTAGTCTAAGAAAGTCAATCCCGAGTGCCTCGCTGACCTTCGTATTACAATTGTGAATATCATTTTCTTGACTGTACTTTTAAATGATTTTTTTACTTGTTTTAATTCGTAGCTCAGAAAAAACTTAAAAGTAGGGATTTTAAAAGTGGATTATTTAATTTATTAACTTTATTAAAAAATGCTAGGAGGTTTGAGGTTTATTTTGTACTGAGGCAATAGAATACATTTATATTAAACGGATATAACTGTTTTAAAGACAAGAAAAACCACTAAATTCACTTACCCAATTATCCAAAGGAATATTTCACAATCGGCGAACCATGGGCGAGTTTTCTTGAGGAATCTCTGGTCTCGCTGAAAACTGAACATATATATTGACGGCACTGTTACTATATTATATTAAGCGTATATTTGTTTAATAACTTCTGTATATTTACAACTGAAAATGATACGCAAAAACCCGTCTCTGTAATTTAAAGATTTTAGTTGAGTGTGTGGTCAAAGCAGAAGTAAAAATTTCTCTGAATTAAAAAAAATGGAAAAAAACCTTTAATTTCTTGTTAGTGAGTTTGAACTGAAGATGACGAACAGAAGTCGGAACAAGCACCAAAAGAGTAGAAAACGAATAGTCGTTAAGATAGTAAAGTTTTCAGTTTTGGTCGGTCGCTGGATCCGTTACCAAATTGGTATCGGTTACCCGAGATTTGCAATATCGCGAAAAGGTAAAAAGATAATCAGAAATCGATGGGTCTGGGGGTTCTTCGATTTTTTCACAAAAACGTAAAAAAACGAAGTCTAATTTGTATCCAGACTTGTCATTTCGTTATGGTTGAAAATGAGGTAAAATTATAGAGTTATAAAGAATTCAATGAGATCTTTAAAAGAGGTTTGCCACGACTCTTCTCCCCTATTCAAATTCTGAAGATTTTTCTCTACCCAGCTAGGAGGTTAAAACTAGACGGGGATGTAAAAAGCTGCTGAAAAATAGTTCCCCTCAAATCGAAAAACCACGGCCCCGAGCGTTCTTCCAGATTTCCATTTTAAAGCCGGAAAATCTGGGTGTAAATTTTCGTTGGTCCACCATGTATAAGGTATTTAAAATTTAAAAGCTAGTAGCAGAGATTTGGAAATAAAAGAAGATACGAAAAGTTTTAAGAAACATTTAGAATTAAGTCTTATTTAATCAGCCAACATTTCATTTTAATATTCTTGCAAAGATAAAAGTCATAAGGGTGAGCCATGTTTTTGAAGCACCAGGTATATAGGAAAGTAAAAGCACAGTTTTTAAATTTTAGGTCACTTACATATTTGGGGTAGTCACATTTTCCTACCAAATATCAAACTTGGATGAGGCAACTGTCCGAAAATACGACACCTCATCACTTTACTCCATGTGTATTGGAGGCTCTACCGCTGACCCTAACCAAATTCTTAAGCTGAGAAGATATTTACCGCATACTTATGTAAATTTGGGCTATGGTTCTTCTGAAGGCGGTTCTATGATTACCCACGATTATGTCAATAACAAGGAGGACTCTTTGAAAAAGGTGTTGTCGTGTGGAACAATACACCCAGAGACGGAAATCAAGGTAAATTCAAAAGCAATAAGTTAATGGAATAAGAGAACAAATCCGATACTCAAAATGCATATGTATGATTGTGTCCTATATTATACACCACTTTATACTCGGATGCTAGTCACTTGATCATTTTGGTGAACTCTTGCTCGTTCGTACCAAATGTAACCAGTTCATTCCTATGTAATACTCCATTTTTATGCAAAATTTGAGGTACATTGGATAATTAGTTTTTTAGTAATAATTTTTTTAACATTTCACTAAGCAGCCATTTTGTTCTGCCATTTTGGCTTTTTACTAAAATGTTACCAGCTGATCCCATAAGACCCCTAGTCTTCACTACCCCGCCATTTTGTTCTGCCATATTGGCTTTTTATCAAAATATTACCACCTCATCCCCATAAGACCCCTAATCTTCAATCAAAAAAAGTCAATTGAGTAAGGACTTTTTTAGGTATGCCACAAACAGACAGACTGACATTCATACATACCGACAAAATTAAGAAAACATGTTTTTTTTGCATCTAGGGACCCTAAAATGTTCAAATCTATAAAATCTTGGATGGGTGATTCTCTCGATTACAAACATTTTATTTGGCCGTCATTTTGTTCCTTCATCTCAAATTCGTACCACAATTTTACCAATTCATATCTATATCGCAGTTAAAACTTTGAAATCAGTCTAAAAAGTCAGGCTGATTTTTTAGATATTTCATTAAGCCGCCATTTTGTTTCGCTATCTTGGATTCGTATCAAAAATTTTACGAGTTCTTTTCTACGTAATATATGATTTTTGTGCAAAATTTGAAGACAATCTGATAAGCGTTTTTTGCTATGCCGCGAACAGACATACCGACGGAATTGAGAGTGAAGATCTGAAAAAATCTCGGAGGGTGACTTTTTTACGATTACAAAATTTCCCTCTTATGATTAAAAAACAAAATCAGATCTTCACAAAAATATATTTATTGGGCTGGACGCGTTTCGGTTAAATAACCATTTTCAAGAGCATGTAAATATCTAAAAAAATATCAAAATTTACGGGAGTCAGAAATAAAATAATATAAAATAAATCACTTACATCACGTCTACCGGTGTGTTCAGTTAGTGTAGTATAATTTTCGTTAATTGAAAACTTCGCAATTTCCAAGCTGTCAAGAGCATCCATGCTTTTTACCCCTGGAAATATTATGTAACATCTTGAAATTATTTTCAATGTCGAAAGAATGTGTTGTTTGTTTAAGGTGAACACCAAATGCTGATTTATTATCATTTGGAGATTTTTGAGCGTTAAGATGTTCTTGGATTCTCAGTTTGATGCTCCTACCTGTTTTACCAATGTAAGAAGAACTGCAACAATCAAGTCGATGAACCCCACTTTTCTTAAGATTGTCTATTTTATCTTTGGTATGTGACAAAGTTCTACCCAAATTCCATACAGAACTATAAACTATTCGTACATTTTGTAAAACATTTTTAAATATATTTCCAATTCTAACTGATACTGGACCAATGTAACTAATTTTCAGAAATGTTGGTGGTTGCCAAGGCGGAATTGGGTTATCCATTTGACTATTCCATAACTCTCTATAGACTTGCAAAACTTTTTATTAATTAGTTTGTCAATTAGATTCTTCTATTTCTATTTTTGTTCGTTTATGAAATCAACAGGTAAGAGAGGTAAATAAAAAAGCCTATGGATTAAGGAATGAAAAGCTGCTAGTTTATGTGAAAATTGATGATTAGAGTCGACAGGGATGGTATGATCGGTTTGTGTAGGTTTTCAGTAAATAGAGTACAAAATTCTATCAAACTTAATTCTATCTAGTAATCTAACATGGATTTAACAATGTCTGAAACATTATTTCTGGGTATGCTGGGAAATAAGTTAACAATGTCAAAAGATACTAAAAGAAAACTACTTGGTAGACTTATTTTATTTATTTCTTTGGCCAGCTTTAAGGTATTTTTTATGCTAAATTTATTGTTAAAATTTAGAATTTGTTTGAGAAAAGTATTAAGCCATTTCGCTAAATTATAAGCTGGACATCTATAAAACTCACTACAGGTCTTATTAGTGAGTTTTGCTTGTTTTGTTTAAGCATTCATTGGAATAAACGGTGTATTACATATTAGAGAAGTAAAGAAGTTTTCCAGCCTATTAAATGTATGTTTTAAATCTCTGATATAAACGTTAAGTGGGCCACGTTTAAGCTTGAATATAGTCGTTTTACAAATAACCAAACAGTTATCCTTATCAGCTTTACTTAAGACAAGGTTATTATTTTTTATTTTATGATGAATGGACTTTAGAAGCTTTTGTTGTTGTTTTAAACTATTGTTTCTAGAGTTTTTCAGATTAAGTTTGAAGTGTCTTAAAATGTATCTACAATTAGCGTGAATTAAATCTAGGAATTGTCTTTTTGATGCGGATAACCAACCTCAATATCTGCTAAGAGGGATGTTATATTAATCTTATTGATATCACACAAAGGACTACATTTTAGGCCCTTATTTAGGAATGAGAGTTCAGCTTCTGTAAAATGACAAATGGATAAATTAAGTGTTATAGGGTGAAAAACAAAATCTGAGAATTTTTTGTTTTTAGTCAAGGTGTTCCTGTCCTTTATTTCTTTGAGGTTTGCTGGTTTTTTGTGATGGCAACCTTTTTATATAAGTTTTGTTGAAAATTGTCTAAATCTACAGGCGATAACTAAGTGAAAATAAAATTTAGTAGCTGTAGTACAATTGTCTTTTTTAGAGTACCAAATACGTATTTTCTCCTTTAGAATTGAATCTTTAATGTTTTCTAGCTTCTGTTGAGAAAGGTATGATAAGTGTGTGTTTTCCTTAAACTTATGTTTGACATAATTTGACCGTAGTTTTAATTTAATGCGTTGACTATTAAACCAAATATGGCCTTCTGATTTTGTAATCCTTACTTCCTCTTATGCTGGAAAGTAAAAACTTGTTTTAGAGTTAATTCTGTTTATTTAAATATATATATTTTTTTAGATTGTCCATGTCAACACAGAAAAACCACTCGGTCCTAACGAAGAAGGGGAAGTACGAATCAAATCCAACTACTTAACTATAGGCTATCACAAATACTCAAACCCTGATGTTTTTGACAAAGACGGCTTTCTTAAAAGTGGGGATTTGGGTTACTACGATAAAGACAATCACATTTATATTACTGATCGTATAAGCGAAATGTTTAAGTACCAGGGCTTTCAAATATCCCCGACGTTACTGGAAAACACTCTTTTGCAGCACCCCGCCGTTGCAGAAGCGGTTGCTTTTGGAGTACCTCATCCCGTAGACATGAATTGGACAGCCGCTTGTGTGGTGTTCAAGCCTGGTGTCACGGCTACTCCTGAGGAAATTGTTAAGTTTTTTAACGCCCAAGTTGCGGACCGGTGTAAGCTAAGAGCTGGATTGATGATTTTCGAATCTCTTTCAAAAACCCCCACCGGTAAAGTTCAGAGACGGACCATCAGAGATAGCTTTATAAAACTTAAACAGAAAAAGTGTTAGTTGTTAGTTTAACAGAAAATTATACAAAAATACAGAACCAGTATAATACAGAGAGGGTTATTTCTAGTAGTGTTTTTTCGCTTTCAGAACTGCCACAATTATTGGCATGAAGGTACTGAAGTACTAATTACTTTCAGAAAGTATTAAACTTGTTCAATTAATGTAATTAGTACAGATCAGTGTTGCCATTCGACGCGACTTTTCGTGAAAATAGTGATTTTTTGATTTCTTTGTGACGTACCGGCGACTTAAAAAACAATCTTATTTATAACGACTTTTTCGAATTATCTGAACTAACATAGAATGAAAGCTTTTACGGCTTTGGTAAGTTAAGAAAACATGGTTCTTGGGAATAGACCGTGCCAAAATAAAATTACTATCCGACGCTTCGTCTTCGATTGCACGAGGGATCTTCAGAGATCTTTATTCCACGAGATCTGAACATTGAATGAGCTCGGAGAGATTTGGACAGGTTTTTATACCCGACTTGTGCTTACCGAACCGTGACCCTGTGTTAAGATCGGTTTCTCGGAATTTGTTTAAAAATGTTCCCTAATTTTTCGTTTATAAAATCCTGGAACCGATGCTAGAACCTTGGTTTCCTTTACATATAACTGAACTGAACCTACTAGGGATGTTGAGATATCGGACCATATGCTCGTTTATTGCGACATAAATTTTGGAGAACCTAAATCTAATACTAATAACTTTACATACAGAAATTTACACTTTACATTTAAGCGTTAACAATGAGCGATTTCAATGTGATATCGAATCTTGGCATATAATGTATCATATGGTTGACACAAATAGCAAAGTTGATTTTTTCAACCAATCATTATTCGACTTTATAAACCTGCATGCCTCCTTAAAAAATATCACAGGTAAAAACAAGCCATACAGTCCATGGATTACTCCTAATATTAGATTAATGCAGAGGCTTCGTAATAGGGCCTTAAATAAGTTTAGAAACACCAGAAATTCGGAGGAATGGAACACATACAAACAGTATAGAAATCCTACTACTAGCGCAATCAGATCGGAAAAAAGGGCTTATTTAACATATAGGTTTGGAGTGTGCAGTAATAAAGAAGCATGGCAAGAATTAAAAAACAAAATATACAGCTTCTCAATTCTTTGCAAAATGTAGATGAACTTAATACTTATTTTACTAATATAAATAAAAATAACAATCAGTCTGATGAAGAATTTATTAAGAATTTTAAGAAACATAAAATTACACAAAATGAATTTAAATTTAGGCTGATAACGCAAAATACAAATAAACTTATTTTACTGTGGGTGTAGCACACATTTTTTTATACCTCATATAGCTTACTATCAACAGACCTATATGTAACCTGAGTTGTATCCTAAAATTGTTTGAATGTTTGGTTGCCAAGGTATTTGACAACTCATTTAAACGGCGTTTCTATTGAATCAACGGTTTGGCAACGGAGCTGAATCTGCTTACTTACAGCGACTATCTGTCTGGGGCACTGGAGGTGGGTGGTGCGGTTCATTCGATCTACACCGACTTTTTCAAGGCCTTTGACAGAGTGAATCATCTCGTCTTGGTGAACAAGCTGCATGGTTAGGAAAGTTCTGGCACCCGTCTCCGTTGGATTGCTGACTATTTGTTTTATTGTTCCCAAGTGATTAAAGTTAATAATAATCACTCTATGCAAAAATCATAATTCCAACTGGTGTCCCCAGGGATCGCATCTGGAACTTTTACTTTTCAACTTGTTTCTTAACCATATTTCAGATTGCTTTTCGAATAGTACTTTTCTTTCTTTTGCAGTTGACTTGAAGTTCTTTATCAAGGTGCCCTTGGTTTGCAAGCAGACCTCGATAGTCTGGGTGGTGTGGGCTGAACGGCATGGAGCTTAATGCTGCTAAGTGGTAAAGTGGTTTGTTTTTCAAGAGTACGCAACCCTATTGAGTACAGTTCCCATATTGGCAACACATTTCTTGAGACGCTGACCGAATTCAGTGATCTGGGAGTTACTTTTGATTCTCCTCTATCTTTCGTACCACACCTATTACAAATAGTCCCAAGGTCCCTGAAAATGCTGGGTTTCATTAAGCGTTCTACTCAAAGATTTCAACAATGTTGCCTAAATCAGAATGTTATATATTGTGCGTTGGTTAGACCACTTCTGGAGTACTGTTCTTCGATTTGGAGCCCCCAGTATACGGTACACAAAAAAGCTCTCGAACAAGTGCAGTGTAAATTTATTCGCTACCTTTGCTATAAATCCAATATTCCTCTTACCGAGAACTACATTGTTGGTTATAATACTTTGTACTCTACTTTCAATTTTGATCTACTGTCGGTTAGGCGTGACAAAAAGACCTTAAAATGTCGTACTGTCCTTCGCGCCACTACTAGAGATACCAGATTTATAACGTTCACTAAGGCGCAATCGAACGAACTATGGATCGAATACTTTTCTATCACGAGCACAGCGATTAGCAAATATGTATCCAGAACTAAACCGTTTTAGTAGCAGGGGCGTGCAGTCCATGGAAGCAAAGGAGGCAGTGCTTCCCCAAAAAAATTACAAAACATCTTCTAAAATGTAATTTTTGAAATAGGAAATTACTAATTTAGTTTATATTAAAAATGCTAAAATATTATCCTAATTATCAAGCCCATAATAAATGCGGCCTTGACTCCGACCCGGCCACAATAGAATATCGAATAGAAACTATGCGGGCTGCTAGCTTCTCTGCAGCCAAGTCCTGTGTGCTTGATTTCTGTGAATCGAACCAGAGGTTATTGAACTTTCCACCGGCTGTTAGCAATTTTTGCATTTCAGTCGCGTGCTTTAAGTGGTGGCAGAAGCTATCGTTGGAGTAGGTTCTTTGTTTGAACGGCTATCCGTGTGTTGTGTGATACGTACGTCGCGTCATATATGGTGCAATATGGAAGACAATAATACGGACGTGGATATGCAAATACCGTCAACTTTGGCTGTCGGTAATAACGTTGAAAATATTGGAGAATTTAGTAAGAAGAGTGTGTGGGAATGTGTGGTGTGTGTCTTAATAATAAAGGGATTTTCGACATTAAACTTCGCTGATAAGCTTTAAATAATTTCCAAAGGAAGGGCAAAACTGCCTATGAAAAATTTAACCACAAAAATGAAAAATTGTATTAGACATTTTTATCCGGAAAACAATACGAACAATTTAAATGGCTAACAGGGTGTGAAAAACTGTTTTTTCCAATTTTAATAATTTCCATAAAGCTGTAAAAAGACACATTATGTCCAAAGCGCATTTACAGGCCGTCACACGCCCTTAATAAACACGCCCTTAATAAACAGTTGAAAATTAGTCATCGCCACCACAATGAACTAGTCGATAAAAATAGGCAAATATTAAGAAGACTTATCGTTGTTAAGTTAAGTGTTGTTTGTTTTCTCGGACAGCACGAACTGGGATTTAGAGGTCATGACGAAACAAGGGTTTCTTCAAATAGAGGAAATTTTCAAGATTTACTTAGTTTAATGGCTAAATATGATGATTGCTTGAAAAATAATCTAGCGTTTTTCGCGGAACGTCGAATCGAATCCAGAACGATTTAATTTCCGCTGTTGCAATCATTATTCTAAAAAGAATTAAGCAGGAGATTGGCGAGGCGCGGTTCATTGCTATTGTTCGGGACGAAACAACTGATATCACTAATTTTAGCCAATTATCTATAGTAATACGCTATGTTAAGACAGATGGAAGTATTCAAGAGCGATTTTTAGGTTTTAAGAATGTGTCCGAAAATCGTACAGCAGATGCATTATATACCGTAGTTTATAACGTTACTAAAGAAATTAATGGAGAGAAAAAATTAGTTGCTCAAAGCTATGATGGAGCTGCAGTGATGGTAGGACAATTAGGGGGTCTGCAAGCTAAAGTTCGAGAAACTTTCCCAAGTGCTGTGTTTGTCCATTGTTTTGCTCATAAATTAAATTTAGTTTTATCCCAGTTCATCAATCACATTAAAGAGTGTCAAGTATTTTTCGTTACTTTAAGTGGCATGGCTGCTTTTTTTTCCTAGTCAACCAAACGTACCCAAGCGTTGGACTCCATTGCCCCCAAACGATTGCCCAAAGTAGCTCCTACTAAGTGGAACTATAATGGATGACTTATGTTAACAGTATCTGAAAATCGTGAATCACTGATTGAACCATTTGAGAATATAATAGAAAATAATGAAACGTGGGACTCAGAAGTAATAAATAGTTCGAGGGGGTTTTTGGATTGTTTGAAACGAGATTTTAATTTTAATTATTTGTTAAACATATTTTCAGAAATATTTCCATTCTCGGACAATGTTTTTAATATATTACAAACTAAAACAAATGATATTGCTTTTTGCCTAAAAAAAGTGGATGATGTTAAGTCCATGTTAAGCCAAAAAAGAGATGACTTTGATCTATTTTGGGAAAAAAACGATGACGTTAAATATAGAGCCACAAGCCAAGCGTCTTCGAGCAGACAAGGTGGGAGATATTCAAACATCATACAGACGCCTCTTTTATGAAATAATCGATCAAATTCAGCAACAAATAAACTATAGATTTAACGGTTTAAATGATTTTAAATTTCTCGAGCTCTGCAATTTTGATGCATTTAAAAAACTTTTCCAGAAGATGCGTTTAAATCTCTTCTTCTTCATTATGGCCAGTTCTTCCACCGAGTGTTACTGCGATCTGAACTAAAAGTGATTTACGCTAAGGAACTAATGCAATTTTTAAAAGACAAGGAGCTGCAAGATGCCTACACCGAAGTGTCGGAATTGTGTGAGTTAGTATTGACAATACCTGCCACAAGTTCGTCAGTAGAACGCAATTTTTCAACACTTAAACGTATAAAAAATTTCGTGAGAAATTCAAGGGGGGGGGCAGGAGAGACTTTCGCATACATCGCTGTGGTCCATTGAAAATAAACTTCTCGAAAATATGTCGGAGCATCGACGTTTTTATGATGACGTCATTGACGAATTTGCAAAAAGTGATCGAAGAATCGAATTACATTACAAATATTTAAGTTTCTAAAAATTGCTTCCCTTTCTTAAAATTTCACCGCACGCCCCTGTTTGGTAGTGTATCTCACTTTGAGAGGCAGCTCAAAACCGTTTAAATTAATTAACTATTAACCAAAATATATGTTAAGAAATGAATGTACAAATTTTAGTTTAATTTTAACCACAACATATTGTACCCATTGTTAATTGGGCTGCAGCCCGTAAATAAATATATACATAAATAAATAAATCGACTTCCAGATTCACTATCACCTATACACCCTATAATAAGAGCCTAATAACTGTTATTATAGGGTGTAAACGAAAGCGAAACATTGTAAAGTGATTCTATTTGGTTCCGATCTAATCCCAAGAATCATGATTTCTTGAGTTTATAAAAGCCTGATTATGTATATTTTTAAATATATTATGTATTTAGGTACCGGTGTCACTTTTCGTTGGCGCTTTGCACAAGTTCAGTCGACTTTAAAAAGTGCAAATTATCTCTTCAGTCTTTTTTCTAAAAACAATTCTGCCGCGTAATTGCATTGCAAAATTAAGAAATAAAGTAAAGATACCGAGTGCGGCGTTGGTTATAAATTTGTATCGTTATCTCGAGTTCAATGCTTGCCCGGCACTTTCCAGTCCCCTAAGCTGCCAAGTTTTGACAGCTAAGACTTATTTATCGCTAGAATATTTCGCAGTTGCTTTTCGGCTTTTAATTTTGCTTTAAGTAGGGGACCTGCAAAGTTATCGCAATAAAAAATTAACAACGCTTTTCTTGGAAGTTTGAAATTAAGATGACTTTTTTCCTAAATAAGGATAGGTAGGTACGCCATATAGACACACCGGCAAATTTACAGGAACGGAGATAAGTTTTTTGTTTTTGTCATAATAAATTTGAATAAATCGTTTAAAACAAAAAGTAAACAAATATCGTAGTCAATTTGTTTCGGAAGGCTTCATGTTATTTTGGACTATATTTAAAAACGTAAAATTGAAAATAGCTTTTTTCCGAAAAAATATCCATACGTTGTAACTTGTTTTAACCATTTTCATCCGGATTCACTAAAGTGGTTTAAATTTAGACCAAGTGTAACTTGACAGTTATAGGTTTAAGATGACATTTTTAACAATTGAATAAATAATTTTCCTAAATGTGACAATTACAAAATGAGAGTGACATAAGCGAAACATAGCTGGAGAACTAAGAGTTTTAAGTACCATGCCTGATCTAACTTTTAAAACTTTTTAGTGAATATAGGGGTTAATGATTAACCAAATTTACAAGGATTTCTTTTAGAAAACGTGAGTGCCTCATACGACCCTTTAGGACTGTCGCAACCCTTCCGATAATGACAGTGTCAGTTATTTATTGAGGTAAATTTTTCCCATATTTTAATTAGAGCAGCTCTTATTTCTTCTATGTTTTTGACAGCAAGGACTCTTGACCTATGTCTAGTCCTCTGCCTAGCACGTCCCAGATATGTTCAATTGGATTCATATCAGGAGAACATGCAGGCCACATGATTGTCGTCATATGCACTTGGTTTTAAAAGTCAGTTACACATCGAGCATTGTCTTGTATTAAAAGGAAATTCCAACCGATATATGGAGCAAAAGTCTCTTTGCAAAATATCCCGTATGAAACTCTCTGAATTTAAAGCGTCACCATCCATCACCATCAACTTTGTGCATGCCCCTAAATACACATAAAATTGTACGAATTCTGAGGAGATCCAGTATTCGCATAATCTTTAGCACACACAAAAAGAGTGGACAATGCTTAACGATTCCAAAAAATGTAATTCGTTTGCAATCAGAAGAATTTTATAAAATTCCTTGTAGCGGTAGACTTAAGGAACATACACTATACATAAGTAAGAAATAAATTGTTCAATCTCCTCTCGCTAAACACCACCACACACGAGCACACATGATTAATGTAGAAGATGCTAAGGTTCTAGCATTAGTCTCAGGTTATTATAAAGGAAAAATTAGAGAATCAATTGAAATTATCAAGCACCCTGAAAATTTCAGTAAGGACGAGGGATATGTTCTACATCATGTATGGAAACCAATTATCATCGGAGCACATTCAGTGTTTTGATATTGAGCAGTAAATATCCCCGAAGATACCTCGTACAATCGCAGACGAAACGTCGGAAAGTAATTCCAATTTTTACACGGTTTAAACCATCATTTCTTAGTATTTTACTTATCCATGTATTTAAGTAATTTTATTTTTGCTTTTGAAGGACCTAAGAAATTTCAACGAGCACTAATATTTTATCTTTTTTTTTATTACCAAACTTATTGAAGGAAGGAGAGTTATATTTCCAAAGCGGCTAGTACGACTTTGACATGGCCATGGCGTCATTTGTTTAGGAGAAGTGGCATAGCTACAAATTTTTGCCCCCCCCCCCGCGATTTTCGGTAAAGGACCCTGCCTCAAAACAAAAAAATAATTGATGACAAAGAAGGTCCTTTACTTGTCAATAAATGTAGCCCCTAAAACATAGCCGGAAAATATACGATGACTAAAAAAAAGGTCATTCGTATTCATAATCCCCGCACCGCGGGGGCTGGCGGGGGTGTAGCTACGCTACGCCACTGTTTAGGAGGTCAAAAAGTACATAAGGTTATGCGTTGTCCCTTGATTTAGCTAGATCTACCTTACCTCTAAATCTCCCTGAAAAAGAACTTTTAAATAACATCTTAAATTCATTAATTAGTTTTGACCTTTGAAATGTTTCTTGAAAAAGATATGATTTCTTTAATGTTTTTGGAGAAAAATTAATACATTTCGTTCTGTTACAAATAAGCAAATTGACAAGCATAACAAATCTTGTTTAGATCTAGTTTCGCAGAGTTTTTTCACTCATTTAGGCTCTTTATCTAATGGTCCCCATGGTGCCTTGTGCAGTTCAACTTGAAACGTCGGAAAGTAATTCTAATACTATCTTTATCATTTCCGAGTCAAATAAATTATCTCTGCTTCCAGTAAAACAAAGTCAAAAAAAAAACTCAATATTCAGGCTCGACCATATCGCGAACCAATCAGGTATTTATTTTGCTGTTGTGTTAATGTTAATGTTCGCAATGAAACTGGCCTTATGAGACCCTTATAATAGACACAGCTAAAATCCAAAACATGTGATGAACCATACACGTTCCTCTAAACCTCTGCGTTCCCAGTATCAATAACTGATGAGCCATAAATATACATTAGCGGTATTAAACACTCCGAGATACAGTGGTCTAAATATACAAATTGAAAAGAAAAAATTTAGAAACGTCGGAAATCGTGGGTTCTTGGGATCTGATTGCGTCAAAAGAGGATAACTTATCAAAGTTTTGTCTTTGAATGCACGAGGCATCTACAGGGCTTTTTACTGCCCGAGAATATAACACTAAATTATACCCGAGAGATCTAAATCGGTATGTACATTTATACGTTTTAAAACATTCTTTAACTTTCCGTTTAAACAATCCCGAGACAGTCGAATACTGGTATTGAACCGCTAGATATTAAACAATTTGTTTCTTTCTAATATCTCCTCATGTGACGTAAGCGTTGTAATAGATATGGAATATCCATCTTAACCTACATTTACATACCACAAAAGAAAGGAATATTAGTCATTGGTATAGCTGAATCAACATATTTAATTTTTCAAGGAATTTTTTTGAGCAAACTTAGGATAGGATCAAGGGGTGCCTTCTTTAACTTGTGGGAGCGAATATCTTTATGAAAGCTTTTTAGGAAGATACCTCTGCATCGTCTCCATTAAAGCCAAATACTTCAATCAGAGATATAGATGACACTGTTGTCATATGCTCCCATCAACCAGAACATCTTATTGAAAAATAAAATTCCCTCTTTAGATGTTCTTGTGGAAAAGAAAGAGAATTATTTATTATATCCCGCCCTATAAAGAAAGCAAACAGATACTAATGGGTACCTAAACACAAATAACCATCATTAAGGCATATCGTTTACATGAGTATTTTGCATATTTTATGAATTTTTTATTAATAAATTAAACTACGCCACTAAATGAAAAAATCACAATAACTGTAAGGACAAAAAACTAAACCTTTGGAAAACTTCTGGCCTAGTAAAATCTATTAGACAAAGGGACATGATAACAATGTTTTATAACAAAATAAAAAAATAGTTGCAGACATATTTAATAAATAATTCATAAATATTGGTAAAACAAAGGCAGACAAACTTCCTCCTGAGAAAAAATATAATAACAACCAAATACATTATCTCAGTATATTTTTAATGCCAATATCTGAGGAGAAGGTAAAAAAATATGAACGGATTAAAAAATAACTCTGCACCTGGATTAGACGGAATTACTAGCAAAACGCTGAAGAAAATACAAAATTACATTGGTAAGCTTTTAACACATCATTAACTGTTCCATTTCGACGGGTATAATTCCTTGGGCACTGAAGAAGTCGGTTGTCATACCTATTCATAAAGGTAAAGAGACTTATTTACCGGGCAATTACCGGCCGATATCTCTAGTTAATAATATTGCAAAAGTATTGGAACTTTGTATAAGGCATACGATTACAAGCCACATATAAAAACATTCTTTCTTCGAGTCAATTTGGGAATTTTTGGATTTCGCCAAGAAAGATCAACGGAAGACGCATTTTATGAGGTATCAAACTTTATTTATTATGCCATTAATAGCAAAAGCTAAGCAATTACGGAATGAGAGGATTATGTCATTCCTTATTAAGTTATCTTGAGTATCGGAAACAAAGTATAAGGGTACAAAATGTTTACAGTGGTTTTGAAATAGTACAATGTGGTGTTCCGCAAGGAACCGAATTGGACCACTCCTATTTTCCTTATATATCAATGACATCCTTTGCCTCACTACGTCCAGCAAACTGGTCTAGTATGCAGATGACACTGTTCTTCTTGTACAGGAGATACCTGGAATGTTACAGTAGAGCACACCATATCCGAATTTGCAAAGATACGTCAATGGTTGGGTGAAAACCGATTCACAATTAACATGGAAAAAACAAAATTTATTTGTTTCAGTATCCTTGACTCCCACCAATTTGATGCTAATCGGATAAAAATGCATACGCTCCAGTGTTTATCAAATTTTCTATTTTCTGAATAAAACTGAACGTATCAGATATCTCGGCATTGTAATTGATCAGAATATTAGGTGGGATAAACACATAGAAAGTACAAATTTTAAACTTCGTAAACCAATTTATAAATTTTATAAAATCAGAAATATCATGTTAATTAATATCCTCAAATTATTAAATATCACACTAGCTGAATCAGATATTAGATACGGTCTGTCAATATGGGGAGGGGCATTTAATACAACTCTAAATATCTTAAATGTAACTCAAAGATATCTCCTTGAAATAATTTACAAAAATCGGTAAATTTCTTTTACCCGGAACTTCCCTCATTATGAATATTCCCTTTTATTAGGAGTGCGAACCAATTTAGTTCACTACATAGTTATTTAGGAACACATATATACTGTCATTTCAAACATTTCTATTGGACGCCATTTTGTTCAAATATGTTGGATCCCTTCCAATATTTTACCACTTAAACCAATATTTTACCACATAATTTAAAATGAATTCAATAAGTAGTTTTTACATTCACACCCCACGATTTTGTTACGTCATGTTGAACTCGCACCAGTTTTTCCTTCCATTGAATAAGAAGGTTATCTACGTTAATTTTTTAAACATGTTGTTTGGCCGCCATTTCGTTCCGCTGTCTTGAATTTGTAACAGAACTTTACCGGCTTGTCTCTATATCACATTTAATACTTGCACAAACTTTGAAATTAACCTAATAAGTAGTTACTTCAGGCTGATTTCTTAAATATTTTATTAGGCCGCCATTTTGTTTTGCTATCTTATATTCATACCAAAATTTTACCGGTTTATTCTTATATAACATAATTATTATTATTAGTATTTCTAGGCCGCCATCTCGTTCTGACATAATGGATTTTTACCAAAATATTACCAGGTCAATAATATGAGCCTTAACTTTTGTCCAAAACTTGAAGTCAATCTCATGAGTAGTTTATAAGCTATGACACGAACTGATAGACACACAGACAAATTGACAGGTGGACCGAAGGAATGGATATAAAGATTTTTTTTGACATCTAGGGACGCTAAAACGTGCAGATATGTATAACCTGCTAGAGTGATTTTTTAAGATTACAAAATTTTATTTGGCCGCCATTTTGTTCCACCATCTTGAATTAGTAGCACAGTTTTACTGGTTCATCTATATACTACAATTAGTTATGGCACACAATTTGAAATCAGTTCTTTAAGTAGTTTTTTCAGGTTGAATTTTTTAATATTTTATTAAACTGGCATTTTGTTCCGCCATCTTGTATTCGTACCAAAATTTTATCAGTAGATTCCTACATAATACTTAATTTTTGTGCAAATTGGATTAGTTTTTTAAGTTTTAATTTTTTTAACGTTCAAAATATCATATCCATATCAGCCTTAATTTTTGAAGTCAATATGATGAGTGGTTTTTAAGCTATGCCGCGAACTGACAGATAGATAGACAAACCGACAGACGGACCTACGGAATTTACAGAACATATTTTTTGGCATCTAGGGACGCTGAAACGCGGAGATATGTAAAGCCTGAGAGAGTGATTTTTTCAGATTACAAAAAAATTTATTTGGCCGCCATTTTGTTCCACCATCTTTAATTAATACTACAGTTTTATTAGTTTACCTCTATATTACAATTAGTTATGGCACATAATTTCATAACAGTTCATTAAGTAGTTTTTTCAGGCTGAATGTTTAAATATTTTATTCAACCGCTATTTTGTTTCGCCATCTTGGATTCGTACCAAAATTTTACCAGTTGATTCCTACATAATAACTGATTTTTTAACAAAATTTGAGATAAATTGGAGAATTAGTTTTTTTTAGTAATAATTTCTTTAACTTTTCACTAGGCCGCCATTTTGTTCCGGCGAACTGGATTTTAACCAAAATATTACCAGGCCATCCCCACATGAGCCTTAAGTTTTGACTAAAATTTCAAATAAAAAAAAGTCAATCTGATAAGTAGTTTTTAAGATATGCCGCGAACTGACAGACAGATAGACAGACAAACCGACGCGACAGACAAACCGACAGACGGGCCGACGGACTTGATAAAACATATTTTTGGCATCCAGGGATGCCAAAACGCGAAGATATGTAAAACCTGAGAAGGTGATTTTTAAAATTTTATTTGTTGCCATTTTGTTCCGCCATCTTGAATTAGTACCACACTTTTACTAGTTCATCTCTATACTACAATTAGTTATGGCACACATATTAAAATCAGTTCATTAAGTAGTTTTTTCAGGCTGAATTTTAAAATATTTTATTAAGCCGCCATTTTGTTCCACCAGCTTGTTTTGCCCTAATGGATTTTTACCAAAACGTGCCCATATGACCCTTAATTTTTGACCAAAATTTGTCAATCGGGTAAGTATTTTTTTAGGTATGCAGCGAACAGACAGACCGAGAGACAGACAGACAGACAGACCGACAGAATTGAGAAAATATGTTTTTCGCCATTTCGGAATCCTGAAACGTTAAGATCTGAAAAAATCTCGGAGGGTGATTTTTTCACTAATAGAATACTTCCCTTTTATGAGGGAAGTAAAAAAGAGGCCAGATACTCTATCGAACTTCTGTATCAAGAAGCCCAAGCTTTAACCTTGCAACAGTTGTATGTAAAATCAATACTTTTGATAGTTTACAAACATGCCGAACTAAGGCAGCAACCTATTTTAAATAATTATCATACCAGAAGCAGATCGTGGTGTTCCTTTCCCGTCCAGAACAAGAATTTAAATATATCTGACATACTTTGGTCCTATATTTTATAAGTTGCTTCCGCTTAATATCCGACGTATACAGAACAGAAACCTTTTTAGTAAATAAATCTCGGTTTCTTTGAGACAAAACGTCGAGGTTTTTACTGGTACCTTATGTAGATAGGACATTTTTATTTGAAATAATTGAATAATTTTTAAATTTATTCTGTCGCTTATGTTAGTGTGAAATTATATGATTTTAGGTTAGGCACATGCTTAGTTTATACGCAATATCATTTATATAGTATACAATTTAAGAATTCAGTAATAGGTAATTACAACAAAAAAATTTCTTTTCTTTTGTACACACACAGATGATACATCTAGTGTGCAATCATCTTTCAAGTAATATTGTAAACCTTTTTTACGTAATATATTTGATTTCATTTGATTTGATTTACTTCAAATTTTGATAAAAAGGTAAGGGTCATGTGGGGATGACCTGCTAACATTTTGGCAAGAATCCAATATGTCGGCCTAGCAAAATGTTTAAAAATTATATTAAAAATAACTTATCCTAACACAGTACATTGCAATTCCTTTGCAATTAGAAGGAGTTTACAAAATTCCTGCGGTAAAAACGGTGGAACTGGTCGGTCTGTGTCTACTAAACTTAAGGAACATGAAAATGAAAGATGTATAAGTCTCACCAGGATACATGATTAAGGTAAAAGTTGCCAAGGTTCTTGCATCAGTCTCGGATTATTCTAACCGAAAAATTAGAGAATATATTGAAATTATCAAGCACCCACAAAATATCAACAAAGACTACAGACGTGCTACATCATGCGTAGAAATCACACACCATCACCAGGTTAGGTATAAATACCTGAAGTCTGCTCATCGGAGCTCATTCAGTGTTTTGATCTTGTGCAGTGAAGATCCCTTCGAGATGGCTCGCGCAAGCGCAGGCGAAACGTCAGAAAATAATACACATTTGACACGGTCTAAGCCCAAGAACAATGATTTCTTAAAACTTATCATATTTACCTCAAATTATGTATAGAAATTGAATGTGATATGGGGCTAAACTGTTGAAATTTTGGTACACATCCAGGATAGCGAAACAAAATGGCGCCTTAATAAAATGTTAAAAAATAGGGTAAGAACCATTTCATCGATTATTTGCCTATTTTGAACATTGATCAGGTGTTGTATAAGGATTAATAATAGAACAAAATTACGCCCTACTTAAATGTTTAAAAAATCGGTTTGAAAAACTTCTTATTCGATTGATTTTAAATTTTGCATGATAATCAAATATAACATAGGAATAAACTGGTAACAACATTTCAGAATTGAGATTTTACAACAAGAAATATTGCCAAATAAACTTTTGCCATCTTAACCTCTAATAAACAGGTGGGAAACATGGTTCAGAGTTGCAATTTTTTTGCAAAGATTATTTTCTGAAATGAAGGACCTATTTTCCGAATTGAAAGATGATGTTTCACAGTCACTCTTGGAAGATAAATAATTAGCGAAAAATGAAGGAAGTAAACAGCATTTTTATTTCTTAAACGCTAGCAAGAAAAATCTAATTTATCACTTTTAGAACGCAAAAAATAAGTTTAGGACTGTGAATCAAATTGGAGAGGGAATTTTTGAAATATTTAAAAGTGTTCTAATTGGACATTTAAGAAAGCTATATAAAAGGAGAAACAAGCACTTTTAAAATATAATCTAAATTTAAATAATCCCAAACAGTTTTGGAAAAATATTAAAAATTATAATATTAAGTGAAAATGGTCGAAATCTGTAAGTGAATTTCCTTCAGCTCAAATAATTATTTTATAAATTCTTTAGGTAATTTATGCCTGAAAAAGACTTAATTATATTTTTAACCAGCGGCGGCTCATGGTCAACTTTTCAGGGGGGGTTAATATATATACACCACAAAGAGTCATCTGAAGAAATCAGACACACGGAATAAATAACAATATAAATGCTTTTGTTACTATGCAACCGCATGTCCAGGCAAATAAATCGTACCTATTTTTACTAAAATAACTATTTAGTTCTTTGTTTTCGTTTTTACTTGTTTGCTGAATTTTAAATTTTGGCAAAGGCCGACTACTGGTAATTAATAATTGAAAAGACTTAATATTCTGAAACATTGTGGCTACCTTTCTTTAAAACATTAATTTAAACCACAAAATCAACAAACAAAATGTCTTGAAAGTAAAATCTATAAGAATACGCAATCGTAACCACTAGGGATGGGCGATATTTTACGATGTAGTGTCAACATCGATGTTGTGTGTCCGATGATCGATGTTTTTTGCATCGATGTTGAACTTATAAAATATCGATAAAATGGAACATCGATAGTTGAAATAATTTAACATCGTTTTTCGATGTTACTTACAACTAGCAAACCTATTCGTGTCAAACAAGCAACTTGTTTTTGGGGCCGGGCTGAATGATAAACTGTTTGCGAATAGAATATCGATCAAAAATATTGCTTAACGTATGTTTTACGTTAAATTGTACATATTATTATGCAATATTTGTATGTTTCTATGTCATTATATAGCAATAAGTGCATTTACATTTTGTTTTTGGAATTCCTATTTTTTTACTTAATAGAACATATACCAAAAACCAGTAACAACATTCTTAATATTGACAGATGAGTACCCCCTATTTTTGTATTTTCTAAGACATTTTGTCGTAACCTCATAATTACAAAGTTGTTTTAAGGTTAAAATTGTTGGAATCTTTCCCATCTTAACTTCAAGATCGATCATCTGACGCCAACTCAAGCCGGAGGTTGATAGCACATGTTAGATCTTCAAAAACTACACTCATATTAATCTTTAATAGTTACGGAAGATCAATAAAGAGTCAAACGTAACATAAAATATGCTTGGATTTTTAAAATATCTAGGAGAATTTTAAAATTTAAAATTAAAATTCGAATTATAACCGATATAATAAAACATCGATGCTTTTTGTCCGATATATCGTACACATCGATAGTCTTTTAACGGTAATATCGATAGTGAATGTCGATGTTAGTGGGTTAAACGCATCAACTGACGTTGCCGTATATTACCTATGCGCTCCTATACGAATTTGATCTGGAACCCTCGGGAAAAACTCGCCTCCGTTTATAACCACGAGGTCAACGTGGGCCGCCAGCCGAGCCGTGATTGACTCCAACGAAACGAAATCTCCGGAGATCGCGGTGCGAGGCATGGATAATATGCCGCAGAAGAAAGTGAACGGTCAACGAGTTTATATGCTTAGAAATATAGAGGGAAATTCCAAATAAAAAAAAGAATAAATATGAATTTGAATTATTTTATTTATTTGTTTCTGTTTGAAAATATTTATTGGGGGGTCATTGATCATATGACCTAATGAAGTAGCCGCCACTGTTTTTAACATAAAAATTAACTCAAATTATCAATAAAAAACCTTCCACTTTAAGTACGGTATCAAATTATGACATTTTAAAAATTATATCTGATATTAAAACCATCATGTGGTTTTGATGGCAATACATTAGGTATGTTATCTTTTTGTTTAAGTGATTGTTTAAATGCTATTATTATATTATCAATATGTCAATATTAAATCAATATTAAATAGTTATTTAGCAAATTAGCACCATTATTCCTATATTAAAAATTAATAATGCACGTGAAATATGCGATTTTCACCCCATGCGTTACTTTCAATGATATCTAAAATTCGCCTACAATATTTTACCAGATAATCAATCCCTTTTTAGAAAAAAATTTAGCACTACCAAATTACTTACTAAATTAAAATATGACAGCTAAAAAAGTGGAACATTGGATTTGCTACTAATGTAATAATATTTGATTTAGCTAAAGCTTTTTATTTTTTAAATCACGAGATGCTTTTAGCCAAACTTAAATACATACTTTTTATTATCTACACATTTCATTTTTATTTATCAACTAAACATGGTAACAATTTAGCGGTTGCAGATGACACTTAAATTTGTCATAAAATTAATTTTGAAAATATAATACATTTTGTTCATTTGATAAATAAAGACCCTCTTAATATATGTAAAACCATTAAAAACTACGAATTAAATATTAATGTGAATAAATCTAAATTCTTATTAATTCGTTCAAAAAATGTACTTATTAAAATAAAAACCAATTCCAATTTCAATTTTAATAATTATCCAATGATATCGATAGATAGCTGAGAGTATATCGGATAGGTGGATAACTATCGAAATATCGATAAAAAAATATATCGATAGATGATGTGCTGTCGCCCATCCATAAGTAAAATCTAATATTGCCCACCCCTACATCTGATACAATCGTAGAAAGAATTTTAGTCAGATTTCGGAATATTGGTAAATCGCATAGGACAATGAGTTTGGTTTAGTGGAAAAAAAAGCTTGTTTTTGGCAGAAGCAACAACGGATACCGATAGAAATCTGTCTCACGACACATGAGCACACTTTACTGTACCAAACACTGCAAGTATCCTAAAAATTAAAAAAATGTCACTAAATATAGCTTTTCCAGAGTGCAATGAATAACCTCTAATAAATTGAAATTGTACTAATAATTTCATTAATATCAACCACTGTATGCCAGCGCACCTCGCGCCCCTGGTAGAAATTATGCAATCCCCCGTGAGAGCGCTCAGCATTACCACCACGTGTACACGCGGAATGCCATTTCGTTTAGGACAAATCCGCGCTCCCTGTAATCCGAACGTGCACTTGCCACTTCTCAGTCTTAGTTTCGAGCTACACAAATATTCGATATATATATATATATATATATATATATATATATATATATATATATATATATATATATATATATATATATATATATATATATATATATATATATATATATATATATATATATATATATATATATATATATTTGGAGTACTATATATATAAGTAGTATATATATATATATATATGTATATATATATATATATATATATATATATATATATATATATATATATATATATATATATATATATATATATATATATATATGGTTTGGAGTACTAGGAAGTCGAAAAACAAGTCCCATTTTTTTATGAGCCCCTGGATGCAGAACATTATTTGCATTTGCTCCGAAATACAATAGAGAATTTTATGAACAATTTACACATTGTTTATTACAATCAAGACAATTCGATAGGTACAAACGGGCCAGTAAGATGGCCTGCGAGATCGCCTGACCTCACCCCGTTAGATTTTTCATATTGGCGGCTACATTAAACAAAAGGTCTACAAAACACCATTAGAAAATCGTGCGGACCTTATTAATCGAATTACAAGGGCGATAAAAGAAACAACTCCAAGGCAGATGGAAAACATTTTACAAGAGTTTCATAACAGAATTCGTATGTGCCATGAAGTTAATAGACAACATTTTGAAGACCTTGTCTATGGATGACCTTTTTTCTTGGTTTTTATTACTCATGTAGCTTTAGTTCTATTTCGTATTTTTCCTTGAGTTAAGAGAATTTTTATGTTTGATTATTATTTAAATTGGTGTTTTGTGGCGTAATGACAGCTGAAGCTACTCAATAGTGTCCTTAATAAATACCTATTTAAGTGGACTGGCAATATTTCTTATAGTAAATAATAAACAATGATTAGTTATACAGCGTGTGAAAACATCAAAAAACAGTCATTTTGAAATAACTTTTTGTAGGTAAGTTTATTTATATTTATAACTAATTTTTCGTTTTTACTCAATTTACATTGCTGCCAAGTATAAAATAAGCTTAGCCTTACAGATAACATATCATAGGCATTTTACTCCTTTTTTATCTTAAGAACTCAATTTAGTATCATGTGAAATTTAAAAACCCAGTCATTCCTTAGTACCTATATTTGATAACCACAAAACGTTAAATACACAATTTGCAAAAACAGTTTTGAGCAATACGTTTGCTGCAAATTCAAATAGCTTGTTTTTTTTATTCGTATGTTAAACAAAACAGTAATTCTGAACTAAAGTACCTACTTTAAAAATTAGAAGGTGAATAAAAGAATGGCAGCTGTGGTGTTTCTTTATTTCACAGCCACCTTGGTTCAGAAATTTAATATTTGTCATTTATCAGCCTAACCATTAAAAAGGTAATTGCACAGTGCAATATCTTGAAAAGTACTTAATATAGGTATAGGGTATGATACACAAAAGTATTTAAAATTGTTTGAAGATTCAGATGTTGAGTAGGTTTTTAGATAGTCCAATTAAAATAAAACGAGAAAATACCGTTTGAAAGTGATTTTTCATTACGTTTCTGGGTAAACCGGAAGTATCCAAATTTTCCCATTAGATGCAATGAGTTGCATAACAAACACTATTTACAGTATTAAATTGGAACTATCTTCATTTGTTTTTCCATAAAACGGAATTATTCATTGAAATTTTTAAAGTTTCATTCGCCATTTTCTTGGAAACTATCAGGAATTGACATAAGGTATGATGAAATTTTTCCTCATAAGTAACCATACCCCGCAAAATTGCCGAAAATAGGATATCCTGTACATATATTACTCCGCGTTTATTTGACCAATTCGGATGAAATTTTCAGGGAATATTCAGGATGTTACCGGAGTGATCCCGTAGTAAACACATTGAAAAAATTTAAAAAATGGAGGAATGGCGTCATTTTCAACTGTTCTCGATGTTACGTGGAATAATATTTGCTTTCACCATTCTGTCAGGAAGAAAAAGTATGTGTCTTACTATTGTATATTGTATAATAATACAATGATGTTACATAATCCGCAGGAGTCCCGGTAGCTATTTGTTAAGCTTGACTTTTACAGTAAAACTAGTATAAATAAAACTAAAAAGGATGAAATAAAAACTTTTCTGAAAACGTCTTTTACTCTGTGTAGTCGGTGGCAAACTAATTAAGACAGCAAGCATTATGCTCGTGGTATTAGGCATCAAAACACTCAGTACGTAAACATATTTTTCATAATAGTAATTAGGAATAAGTTTGGCGCCGACTTTACAAAGTAAAATTTACCAGATGAAATAAAATATTGTTTTTCACTTTTTAGTGCATTTTTTTGAAGTGGGTTTTATTTTTTTTATAAAAATTTTTAAGACAAGAAAACCAATATTCCATAAGTACTCAAACTTTCGGTCTTGGTCCTGAAACCAAGCAACGTCTATGGCTACCCTTCAAGTCACGTGTCTTTTTATGTTTAAACTAATCAAGTATTCACCCCTTCGAGTTTGTCTATGTTCTTAACTAACTGAAATCGCTCGTGCTGATTCTCCCATTAGCAATCAACAATGGCAAAAGCATTTTATTCGGTTCTAATTTTACCCGGCACTCTATGATGAATAAACAAGTGCCCTCAAAAATCCTCAGCAAAGATTTTATTTCTAAAACTACCCACTTTTGTTTACCGTCGGCTGGTTATGGCTGGCGTAATGAAAAGGCTATTTTTAAAGTATAATTGCCTCATAAAAGGAAGACTTGCAATAATTAAATAAAGCAGCATAACTGCCGAGCATTCGCTGGAAACAATTTTTTTCATAGAATAAAAAAAGGGATTTTCTTTTCAATTAAAATTATTTTAAAAGTATCTGCCATTTAATCCATTTCTCTTTCTTAATCCAACCTCACGGCCGTAAGCGCTCAAATGATTAAAACCAAATCGGTAAATTTACTTTATCCGGAACTTCCCTAGTTATAAATCTTTTCTTTTATTAGGAATGGTGAGGAGTGTGAGGATACAATTTAATTCCGCAGATGGAAATTTAGTAACACCTCTGTATGTGTTACTAAATTACTATACTGTCTTCAAATATTTTTATTGGGCACCATTTTGTTCCACCATATTGGATATTTTCTAGTTTTTTCCTATGCCACACTTGATTTTTGGGCATAATTTAAAATAAATTCAATAAGTCCGCCATTTTGTTACGTCTTGTTGAATTAGTACCAGTTTATCTCTATATCACAATTAAGGCTTACACACAATTTGAAATTAATCTAATGAGTAGTTTTTCTCATTCCGATTTTTTAAATATTTTATTAGGTTGCAATTTTGTTCTGCTATCTTATATTCATACCGAAATATTACCAGTTCGTTCCTATATAATACTTGATGTTTGTGCAAAATTTGAGGAAATTGGATAATTAGTTTTTTTAGTAATAATTTTTTTTAACGTTTCACTAGTCCGCCATCTTGTTCCGGCATATTGGATTTTTACCAAAATATTACCAGATTATCCCCATACGACCTTAATTTTTGACTAACATTTGAAGTCACTCTGATGAGTAGTTTTTAAGCTAAGCCGCGAAATGAGAAACCGACGGACCGACGGAATTGATAAAAATATTTTGTGGCATCTAAGGACGCTAAAACTTGAAAATATGTAAGACCTGAGAGGGTAATTTCTTTCACGATTACCAAATAGTTTATTTGGCCGACATTTTGTTTCGCCATCTTAAATTAGTACCACAGTTTTTCTAGTTGATATCTATATCACAAGGAGTTATGGCACACAATTTGAAATTAGTCTATTAAATTCTTTTCTAGGCTGAATTTTTAAATATTTTATTAAGACGCCATTTTGTTTCGCCATCTTCGATTCATACCAGAATTTTACCAGTTGATTTCTACATAATACTTGATTTTCTAGTAATCATTATTTTAACATTTCACTAGGCCGCCATTTTGGTTTGCCGTATTGGATTTTTACCAAAATGTTACCAGGTCATCCCCATATGACCCTTAATTTTTGGCTAAAATTTGAATTTAATCTAATGAGTAGTTTTTAAGCTATGCCGCGAACTGACAGACAGACAGACAAACCGACAGACGGACCGAAAGAATTGATGAAACATATTTTTTAGCATGTCGCTGAATATTTGATAAATGAAGAACTACTTAATATAAAGTCAATGTCAGAGAAACATAACCTAAGACTGAATCCGACGAAATCCGTAATAGTGTTTTTTGGGAACCGTAGAACTGACCATATAAAGATATCGATAGACAACTTTATTATTCCTATTCACAATCAGATTAAAACTTTAGGACTTACTCTAGACAGCAAGCTCCATTTTTTCGACCATTTAAAGGCTACCATAAAAAAAGCATTTGGTTCCTTAAAACTATTATATGCCAATCAACACATATTAAACAAAAAAAATTAAAACCTTGCTATCAGAAACACTTATCCTGTCGCATTTTAATTATTGTTCGTACGTTTATGGTAACTTTTTAATTTTGGTCGATCGAAATAGGATTCAAAGGATACAAAATTCTTGTGTTAGGTTAATTTGTGGTCTCTGGAAATATGACCACGTGTCTGGCTCGTTATCTGATTGGAAATGGTTGAATATGGATGGTAGACGTAAACATCGGCTTACATGTATAGTTCATAGAATTATGTGCACCGGTCAACCATATTCACTTAGACATAGGCTGACTCAAAGAATAAACCATCACGCTATAGATATTAGACATAACGCATTGCTTTATATTCCAAAGCACAGGACCAGTGTTTATAGAAAATGTTTCTCATACCAAGCTGTATCATTTTATAATACAGTTGATTCTTTTTTTAAGTCGTTTTCCCCAGAAGCTTTTAAAATAAAATTCAAGCAATACCTCTTAAACCGCCAGCAATATGCACATTTATACATCGATGTGAACTCATATTGTCATGTCTTTCAATGATCTGTTTTTTCTTCGTTGTTATATGTTGCGTATCGTTGATGTTGTCAGATTAGAGTCAAGGTTTTGTCAGTTCAAATATAGGAATTCTCTATGTATAGCCCGTAAGTCACTCTCGTTGTGTTTTGTGGGAGTGTGTAAGAATGTCCTTATACCAGAAACTTTTCAAACACTGAGGACTCTTTAAACATGCATTATTAATTTGTTTATCATTATAATCGCATTCTATCCTATTTGTTATTGCACCAGTAGTCAGTCTTTTAATTATCTGTAAATTATTCTAATACCACCAGCGTGTTCCAGGGTTATGTGGAAGATTAGCAGTTGCTATAACAGAGCCTTGGATCATACTAGCAGTAATTCTATTGTAGTTCTATGTTTTGTGTATAAATAAAGGTCATTTATTATTATTATAATTATTATTTAGGGACGCTAAAACCTGAAAATATGTAAAACCTGAGAGAGTAACAGAATTGTTATATGGAGAGATTACAAATATGTTATTTGGCCGCCATTTTTAATTAGTACCACAGTTTTACTAGTTCTTCTCTATAACACAATTAGTTATGGCACGTAGTTCGAAATCAGTCCATTAAGTAGTTTTATCAGCCTGAATTTTTAAATATTTTATTAACCCGCCATTGTGTTTCGCCATCTTGAATTCGTACCAAAATTTTACCAGTTGATTTTTGTGCAAAATTTGAGATAAATTGGTTAAGTAGTTTTTTAGTAATACTTTTTTTAACACTTGACTGAGCCGCCATTTTGGTTTGCCGTATTGGATTTTCAAAATGATACCAGGTCATCCCAATATGACCTTAATTTTTGACCAAAATTTGAAGTCAGTCGGGTAAGTAGTTTTTTAGCTATGATGCGAACAGACCGACTGACAGACAGACCGATGGAATTGAGCAAACATATTTTTTGGCATCTAGGGACCCTGAAACGGAAAGATCTCAAAAAAATCTCGGAGGGCTATTTTTTCGCGATTATAATTCTTCCCTTTTAACAGGGAAGTAAAATATAATTTTATTTAGATTAAAGCATACTTTACAATATTTTGAAACCTGGGCTGAAATTTTTTTGGAATGAATAGGGATTATAATATCATAATAATTTTAAGATTCAATTATAGTGAAAACAATCATATTAGTAGAAACTACAAAAATACTTGTTTCATTCAGTTATATTACGTACGGACCGAATAAAAAAAATCTATTGAAGCAATGGCTGACTCTTTGGCAATAGAGTCACGTTCTGCGCGAATACCTCGCAATCAGAGCATTACTTTACATTTGCAGGAACAGGCCCCGACAAATAGATTAAGGCCTATAAAAGACGCTGCAACACATGTGGCTTCAATTATTAATACGTCCGATCCCATTGACTTAAACCGTTTAGTTCGCCAAGACTTGGAACGTGATATCGGCGTGCAAGGGATGTTATTCCCTCTGGGGGGGTACTTATTCCACCTTTCGCTATACTCTGCCGGAGATTTCAAATAAAAAGTTTAGAAATACATAAAAAAAAACCCGGTAAAATCGCCACTACTATAAAAATATGCACGTCTACTTGACTACATGTTTAGTCGTTTTAGTATATTTTCTTTTATTTTCCTTAGCATAAAAAGCGTTTATGTCCTGCAGGCATCCCGTTTTGCATATCTACTGGTGTTGCAGGGGAAATGAATCCATCTATATTTGTTGATAATGATCATTTAAAAATTCCCGAAATCCTCTATGGCAATGAGCTTGTTAAATCCCCATTTGTTCATTTTCAAAGTTATCAACTTCTTCAAGAAGTTCAGGTAATTCGTTTTGCAAAAAAAAAATACATATCTAGGCCCGTTAACCGGTTCGCGCTAAAAGTATTGACCAATATTTCGAAAATTTATTATTCCACACCATACCTCAAGCGACCATGTTTTTGGTTTTGAACTTTCCGGACTCAAAATTCTCAATTAGTGCGAAAAGTAGCTTCATCAGAAAACAATATATATATATATATATATATATATATATATATATATATATATATATTCATATATACATATATATATATATATATATATATATATATATATATATATATATATATATATATATAATATAATGGATGATCCTTTTATTTTCTCGTGGTGCGATTAACCGCAAATAGGGATTTGGCAGCTAAGTAAGCCTTCAACATGAAGCAAAATCTTTATTTATTTTTCCTCATTGGTAGGGCTTACCACTTTCTGTTTCGCATATTCAACGCAACGACTACCATCAAGCCGTTCCTTTGAGCACAGAGAAGACTTTCTAGATGGTATACGTCTATTAGGGTAGTTCGCTCCTGCCAAAAGACAATTTTTTCTCACCTTCCCAGTATAAACTAAATAAATAAAATATTTTTATTTCCAAAGACCGAATACAAACACAGTATGTATATCTTCAGTTTAGGACATTACAATACATCGTTAAAATACTCATCCAAATTGTAGAAAGTACTGAGAGTCAAAAAATTTTTTAGCTTTTTTAAAAATTTGTATATACATTTTTATAATGAGGGCCTCTCATTGTTTGATCTAAGCGATATTGAGGCAAACAAAGATTACTTTTTGTTGGGTATTGTAAATGTTAACAGACTCATTTTTAGGATATTCGCCTGCCCGATATTTTATAAACAGTGGCCGACATGTATTTCTTCTTAGCACTTAATCAATAATTCCAATATTTTTTTTTTGACAAATAAATTGTTAATATTAGTTGCATTTCCCTAGCACCAAATACCGTTAGAAAGCCTTAAGTAAATTTGTCCTTTGTATAATATCAACAAAATACTGTCACTAACAATTGGCCGCAGCTGCCCAAAAAGAAACGATAATGAACTCAATTTTCCTCAAAAAACTTCCGAGTGTCCCATGAAAGCATATCAATATCAATATCAATATCAATATCAATATCAATATCAATATCAGTATCAATATCGGTATCAATATCAATATCAATATCAATATCAATATCAATATCAATATCAATATCAATATCAATATCAATATCAATATCAATATCAATATCAATATCATTATCATTATCATTATCAATATCAATATAATTTTCAATATAAATATCAATATCAAGAAATATTACTATCAAAATCAATGGAAACTATGATGTTGGGAGAGTAACTGTATTAAAAACAAAAGTAAAAATTGTAAAAATCGAAAGCAAACTATTAAAAATAGGTTTATGACATACTAAATGAAATTTGAATAACTTTCTATCGAAAAACTAATAATATATATACAAGGTGTGCCAATAAAAAAAGTCGATATTTTTCCATATAAAATAGTCGAAATGTATAAATTTATTCTGAACAACTTATAGTGTGTTTTTGTCATCTCTATAGAACATTCGTACCAATTATGAGTATTACACGTTCAAAAAAGTGGCGCCACTGACCAATTTTTCACAATATTGATAACTACTATTAAAAAAAAAGTTGAAATATTGGATAAATTACTAGGTTTAGGTATATAACATTATTAATAAAAAGTTATAGAATTGTACGCAGAATCTGAAAAATATATTGAAAGATGGGATGTTGTATTTAAAAAACATATATTATATCCGTCACATTTTTTGAACCAACCTGTATACCAATAAATAATTTTAAACTTTGCACCTTAACATTCCATAAAACTATTGTATTTAACATTGTTTCGTAATTCCAGAAACAAACGAGATACTGGTCTTTACTTTATCGTTGACTCACCCTGTACGACATGAATATATTTAGAATTTCTTTAAATATTATTCTATTTTAAGAAATATGGGTTCTTGGGATTAGACCGTGTCAAATTAGAATTACTCTCCGACGTTTCGCCTTAATTGCAAGAGGCATCTTCAGGGATATTTTGCCCACGAGATCTGATCACTGAATGGGCTCGGAGATATTGAGGTGGGCATTCATATCAGATTTATGCTAGGCGAACCGTGACCTTGTTTTTTTTTACATTTATCATATGGCCAGTGGTAGGCTGGTGTCACGCATGGAGTTTTGTATACTCCTTCTGTTCGAAAAGGTACATCTTTCAATCTTCTTATGTGTATTGAAGATGGCACGTATATTAAACCGCCGAAGCAATCATCCTAAGTTGTCTGTAGTGTCATGTATACGCGTATGCTCTACATCACACGTGGTAACCCATCTTAACGCTTGGTTAGTTCAGCGAACACAAGTCGGGTATAAAAGCTAGCCTGAATCTCTCCGAGCTCATCCAGTGCGCAGATCTCGTGGAATAAAAATTCCTAAAGATGCCTCGTGCAATCAAAGGCGAAACGTCGGATAGTAGTTCCAATTTGACACGGTCTAATCCCAAGAACCATGATTTCTTAATTGACCAAAGCCGTGAAAGCTTCTGTTTTATTATTCTATTTCTTATATCAGAAGTTGTTGCTAATATTAAAAGAAGTCTTTTGTTCTTTGGTTCAAGAATAAAATTGTATGCTAATTTTCTGATTTTTTTTTATTTTGCCATATTAAAGTTAATTCAAAACACTCAACTAGTTCTGTCGCCATCCTTGAATGTTTTATTACATCTTGAGAGGCTCGCCAGACGTCTTCACTTTTCCGAAAATAAATCTTTTATCCAATTTTCTGGATGACTGTCGATTGCCAATTATATAATAAACGTGTCTGGAAAGCGGTCTTTAATGTCTGGATATTTCCATCCCGGACGATCCAAGCAAGGCCTCGATTCTTACGCGTCTCAAATTAAATTTTCATTAAATCGTCAATATTAGCACCCTTAATAAAAGTGGCGCTTTTGCTAGTGGAAAATAACGATGCCACTCGATCTTGATGGGATCATTTTATATTTGAAATATTTTAAATGAGATACTTACTGGGAATTGTGAATGTTTTTAATATTTGTTACAGGAAAACAAGAAATCATGGTTCATGAGATTAGACGGTATAAAATTCGAAGTGCAAGAAATTTCCACATAAAGAATATTTAAATATTCGGGTTTAATGTTTTTACTTTTAGTAAACTTACACCTTTCCACTAAAAACAAAAAGCCAAACATTAAATTAAACATTATGAAGGAATGACACCCCGCCACCCGATCACACTCTTCGATCCTGGATTACCACCTCCAAGGGAGCGTCGTAATGATACCTGGGACCTGTAGTCTGATCTCATTTCCAGCACTGGTCGCTTAATTATGTTTCCGATTTGGAGTCGACCTGTTCTTGCATTGAAACCAATTGACAAGTTATTTTCTCGCCGATGGAGTCCTATTATCGCATCCTCCTGGATCGTCTAGACATTTTAGATGGAAGTAAGCATTATATGGAACGATGTTTTGTGGGTCTGGCAGAATCAGCTAAAGAAATAGTTTTGGACGTAATCTATTTAATATAAAAAACATTTTGTAGTTTAAAGACACTACAAAGTTCGATATAAAAACCTATTAATCTCTTTCTTAAAAAGCAGAAAACAAAATAACTTTTAAAAAACATTTATAATAAAATTTATTAAGAAAAAACGCATATTTTTACAACATTTTTCGAACTAGAGAGGCCCTCGATTTAAAAAAAAAATTGTTTTTATTTTCACCGCGGGACTTAGCACTAAAGCAGGATGTTTGCTCGTGTGATTCGCCAAAGATTCGTACGTCATACTAACCGTGTATGCGTACAGCTTGCTGGGGTAATCAGAAGAACAGAAGATTAGTCAAACCTTTGTGCTTAATAATTATTTTGGCGAAATCTTACAAGTGTTTATTATTTTATTTGAAGTAATCCGGTGGTGCATTTAATTCCCTTGAAGTGTTTGAAAATTTCTGAGCTTCCATTTCTTAGCCTTCAGCATTGTTGACTTAATTTTTTTAATTTGTTTTTTTTTTCAAAAAGTGAAGTTTTTTTAATTTGTTCTTTTTTTAAGTGAACTTACTCATAATATTCAAAGTTAATAATTTTTTCTCATTGAACTATTGAAACATTTAATAACTTACTTGAACATTTAAACATTTTTGCAACTGAATGGTGTTATATCTTAATGCAAATTAATTTTTGTTTAATTGACTTACTGATCACAACCATATGTAGGCAATATTAGTGTTATCTGTCAAGTTAGACCTTGTCTAAATTTAAACCTCTTTAAACTATAATCAATGCTTTTAACGCGCTTTTATTGGCTTCCTACACGTCTGATTGTATGTTTGTATGGCTGGTTCAAATCTTGTAATGGATTTTTCACCACTTCCATTACCGATTATTTTCAATTGAAATGCATACACTTTCCGATATAAAAAATCCGAATTTTTTTAGTCAACGTTTAGAAATCGAAAATGGCGGCGCCAATACGACCGACGAATTCTGTTACTTGTGTAGATTAAACTGAAAATTGGTGTCTAGAAAAATTTAAGAGTGTCAGCATTTAAAAATTCAAAATAGCGGTGCCAAAATGACAATGTCAACAGGTCGGACGGATGATTTTAACATTTGTGGGGATTATTTAAGAATGTACAACAAAAATCAAAATGGTAGCGCCAAATTTTAGTCAATATTTGAAATTTAAAAATGGCGGCATCAACATAGCAGAATAATTTTAAAATTTTTGCAGATTTGATTAAAATTCGGCATTTAGGGGTATTTAAGACTGCACATCATGAATTTTTGTCAAAATTTTAAAAATTCAAGATTGTAATGCCAACAGCAGCGGCCGAATTTTAACATTTGTACAGATTTAAGAATACATATCATACATTTTTAGTAAATATTTAAAAAACGAGAGTAGGAATACCTAAATTGCCAGCGAATTTTAACATTTATACAGATTTGATTAAAAATCGATATTAAGTGTGCAATTTATACATGTTTAGTAATAAATATTCAAAATGGGAATGTCATCAATCAATCAAACCGATAAGTACTTTTTTCAGATATTTTTAAACATTTAATTAGGCCATCGTTTTGATCCCCCATTTTGAATTTGTCTCAACATTTTTACCAATTCATCTCTATATAACGTTTGATTTTTGAGAAAAATTTGAACATAATCGATACAGTAGTTTTTTGCATTTACTTTTATACCATTTTATTAGGCCGCCATTTTGGATTTGTAGTAAAACTATAAGTGTATGGTCATGTCACACCTAATTTTTCTGCAAAATTTGGATAAAATGGATAAGCAGTTTTTTAGTAATATTTTTTTAACATTTCAATAGAAAGCCATTTTGTTCAGCCATATTGGATTTTTTAGCAAAATGTTACCACGTCGTCATCATATGACCTTTAATTTTTAACCAAAACTTGAAGTAAATAGAACAAGCAGTTCTTGAGCTTTATCAACTGAACTGAGGAAACAGGCTTTTTTTGCAACTTGAATACTTTCCTCCTTCAAGGAAAGTAAAAAAGCCAGCACTATAAGATAGGAATATAATAGCCAATTGTCATATTGTTTTTCCATGTTAATAGCTAAAATTTAAAAAATAAAAGATTTTTTTTTTATTTTAAATATCCTAAATCTTAAATTCTAACCAGTTTAGAACATGTTTACGAATACATTTTTACTTTTAATTACTCAAAGAATCACCATTTAAATTCCTTTAACTGACAACATTTATATAAAAAAATTGGGCCAACTCAAGTGGAAATTAAAAAAAGGCGCGAAATCATTCGAAACTTTATTATTTCCCCAGATTTCATCCAAAATCTAGTGATTTTCCAAATCGCAGTACGTTTTTTTGAGCATGAGACGCCCTTTGACTATTTTAATATAGTATAGATATATTCCATAATTATTTTAATTCTCTGCTAGGAAAAACTATTGTAATCGTCAAAAAAATCACCTCAGAGTCTTTCTTGTATCATTTTGCTTCTGAGGATTTTCACATGACCCCCGACGAAATAAACGTTCTATTATACTGAAACGGATTGGTCAATACGTCATGTGACCCAAAATAAGTGAATACGGTATGTTCCATTAGACATGGCTCCTGGAAAAGGAAATCTTACTGTTTACTTAGTGATTAAAAGAAAATTCCAAACTTAAACGGCCATTTTCTTACAAACTCACATTGACGCACCATAGTTCGGTCAACTAAAGCTCCTAGTTTCGCAATGTCCAAGATAAAGTAAATAAAACTTATTTATTAAATATTTAAAAAATCAATGTTCTTCTAATGTCACCACACCTTTAGAACGCGGCTTCTTGAAGTAAGGCAACATATAATTAGAAGATTTGAACCATATCAACAAATACATAATAATTCATTAAAACACATGCAGTAGTGACGCTGAAAAAAGCTTGGTATCTAATAAAATATTTTTTAGCAAATTAATTTCTGTAATGTTAAAATTTATTGTAGTTCCACGACCCGCTATTGGTTTTTAAGCCACGCCGGTCACGTGACCCTGTAACAATCTTTACTGTAGACTATTATACTTTTTTACTATAAGGATCCCTTGTCAATGAAAGTAGGATGGTGTAATACCACAGTTGGATGGTCTAATAGTTGTCGATCGGGTTTGCCATATCTAACTAAAACTCTTGTTACTGGTGTAATTTGATTTGAGGCTTTGGGTATTTTAGTTTGGATTTTACTATTTTGCAATAAAAGTAATTTCTTTATACTGCTTAGAAACTAATACTGGAAACACATTACTATTCTTTGTATGAAAATTTTATTGCATCATGTTTAAACATATTCACCATAATATAAATTGGTATAAACATTGGAGTTCCTGGCTAGCCTTGGCATCGTCGCACGATCGACCTTATACTGTGAGGTAATCTTGGCAGTGGCTAAATATGTAAATAATGAACTCTATTTTTATTCTTACTCTACAGAAAATATCCAAACACACGGTGAAGTCAAGCTAATAAAAGCTGGGAAAAAATAAGTAAAATATAGTTACGACACGGTACATTTGCTTCCAAAACTCGGCCAACTATTTTGCTAGCTTTATTTAAACCAACTCGTCTTAGCTTTATCTCCAAAATAGATAAAACTCTGTGCCAACTTCAAAGTGGTTTTTCTTCCGCTATCAGATCTGTATTATTGTTTGGAGCGCCTGAAGCCCCTCTTTCCTCTCAGTCGGTCTATGTATGTACAAACTTGGAAGCGAGTGTAATTACTGGAGTTTCTGATTAATGATTCCCGCGGGTCGTAATTACAATTAAATCCTTCTGGCCTCCAGTTTATAAGGTCTAGGATATTGCCGTGCGCTTGACTCGCTATTTAAAACGGCTGCTTTTCATTTTCTCGCAATTTATTTCCGCTCTTTTTGGCTTTTGTGTTGTTACGTTTAAGTATACACCGAGTAGAAAGTAATAAACTGTTTAATACCAAATATTCAGTGATGAGGATAAAGGATTTAATTTTCTCCGAAATATCCTCTACCTGCCATTGAGGCTTTATTTTCGTCTTTGTCTGGTGGAGGCAAGTTTCAAAAACACGGAACAGATGCCTATTTGCAAATGGAAGTCTGCCCAGTACATAGAATATATCTTACTTAAAGCATACCAAAAGATATACAGAAGTACAATATTAATATACGGTATTTCTAGTGTCCCTGCCATTTGGCAGCCATCAATAAAATGGTTACGCATGTGAATGTTTGCAAAATGAGCGGCGCGAATTCTGAAATTCACATGAAATATCTTAGAATATTTTTCTATAAACGGTAATAAAATGCGATAACACAGTTACGGATTAAATATTTAGGATGTTTAAAAAATTGGAAGTAGATGGTTTTAAATAGCATCCTACATAAAATTATCGAAGTTGACGTTTGTTAATAAAACTATTGTTGGCTGAATCGTTTACGGGAAATTTGAAACATCATGTTAGTTTTGTTAAAACTCTGTAGTGATTTTTGCTTGAAATGTGAGAAAATATAGAAGAAAACGATGATTGCATCGACTCATTTAAAGATATAGATGAAGCGGCCAATGGAACTTTGAAATTGATGCCTAGAAAATCTCGAATGCAATATGAGCTTCCTTACGATAAGTTTGTGAAAGAGAAGGGCGTTTCTGAGAAGTATACTAAAAATGTATTCTTGGCATATTTTGCGTAGAAAGCGAAGGAAGATCTGTGGAAGGAATATTAATGTTAATAAATAAAAATATAAAGGTTTTTTGACGTTTGCTTTCAAAATTTGATATTTCACTTTTAACAGTAAAGCCTCGGTTATAGATTGCGTCTTGAGTCGTCCGTTTGAGCTAAGTGTTTATGCTGGTTCTTAGCCCGAGTTATAGATTGAAAACGTTTGCGCTTGCTGTGAAACTAACCTTACTTTAGTGTTTATGTTTATCGCCTTTTTGTGTAACGCAATTTTGTCTTGCTTGTTTTTCAGTTTATGTGCATTTTTTAATTTGCTAAGCATAGATAACCAAAATCATAGTAATGATGCCTAGTAAAGACTAGGCATTGTGGATATATTAATGTGTGTCGCAGCTGTAAAGTTGTTGAAGCGAGGGAGGCAAAGAAGATGGCAAATTTGGCCTGTTAATTAAGGTGGAAATACTCAAAACTCCTACAAGCGTTTTCTTAAATTTAAAGACTATGACCCGAAACAGTTTTTTTAAATAGACGAGTATGTTATGTGTATATATTAATGTCAAGTTTATTACGAAGGGCGAACGTTTTAAAAAGCTCTCTAAAATCCAACAATTTCATTCGTTGCAGTTTAACGCAAACGTCGATTTTTGCCAGCCGCTTCCGTCAAAGTTAAAGATCGCCATCTTTTCGACGGCTAGCGGAAACTCAAACGGATGGAGGCAACAAAATAACCGTACCCATTGCTTTGCGTTAAGTAAACTTCAAGGACAGCGCAAACGGCGACGTAAGACGCATACATTTTAAATCTATAACCCAGGCTTAATGCCTTAACGTAATATTTTTAAGGCTACTAGTGGGTGTGAAAATTGTATTTTAACGCGTTTGTTGAAAATATTTTTTAAAGGTTATATCAGGTTTCTGTTATTCTAGACTTCGTTAAGCTTACCGCTCTAGATGACGAAATGAATTTTAAAAGATTAGAATTAGTCTTAGGTAAGTTAACATTGCAGGTATTGGTAAAAATGGTATTCACAATATAATACTTTAAGCATTTAAATAAATAAAAAGCGAAATTTCATCAGAGCGTGTGTTAGCTTTAGCTCACTTTACCTCTAATTTTAGCAACGGATGCCAATTCTTACGTTGCGTGGTCTTACGATGATACGGAGACGCCGATAACTTTTAAATAGTTCAGCAAAAGTATTCGCAGATTAACAGAGAACCCTATGCGATATTATGGGGAATAAAAAAATTAAATTACGATTTATTTGGTAGACAGTTCGGGGCTTAAATGTATTTAAATTTATATACGACTTATAAAAGTGAAAACAAATTCTTTATAATCTATTGTCTAATTCCAAGGGACCAGTTTAATTATCTTTATTTATTTAGATTAATAATTAAACAAAACACTCGTAGGTTGGTATTACCGGAGTTGTCAATTCTGTAAAGCTAATTTGCATTTTTATAAAACCACTTGAATGTTTATATTATCAATAAAACTCGGCTTTCCTACATATTTATTTTATGAGTTATATAAAAATTAATACATTAAAACAAATAAAATTCTTAGAAATTAAAATGTTCGCTCATTCATTCACTCAACTAACTGAAAAAAATTGGATCTTGTGAGCCATGGGCGTAGATCTTCGATATTTTTAAGGGATATAATAATGTAAAAAATCGTATTTTTAAAACGCACAAGCCGATAAAAGTATAACTGGAAACTGATATAGTTAAGGTTTGACATAGGGAAATTGTGGAAGTCATTGACGTCGATACTCGATTTTTCGTTTTCCTATATTTTAAATTTTTTTTGATACAATTTGATGAATGAAAAACAGCGAAATACCTTCAAATTTATACTAATTTTTATACATAATTTTTTTCGCTATACAAGGTAGCTTCCTGAAAACAAAAAAAGTTATACAAATTTTTTTTAATATATAATGTACTCCATATACATTAAACTCCTCTAAAAAACGGCGAAACACGTCAAATGTATCATCGTATCAAATAGAGGAGAACATTATACCTACTTTTTTTTTTAATTTTTTGAGTTTGTTTTATCTCTTTTTGCATTAAATATTTTCTATATTACACAGGGTAGCCTTTGGGAATAAAAGCATCCCCTAAACATACAAATATTTTTTATATGCTTACCGCTTAACTTTTTTTAAAAACGGTAAAACAGGACAAACTTAATTCCTGTTTTGGCATACAAAAGCAATTTTTTGTATGTAATAGGTTTACTCTAAGGAGAGGAAACAGCTTCATTAAAATAAAATTAAACTTTTAGGTTAGGTGAAGATATTTTTTTATTTTACAAACTATTAATATTTAAAAAAAAAGTAGGTTCTCCTCTATTTGATACTGTGAACTGTGGTGAGTTTTTCTATAATAAATAACATACTCTTAGCACCATTAATACATACCTTTGTATCCTTTGTAGACCTGAGGAAGAGTAAAACAATACACTCGAAAGCTTGACTATACAAAAAAGGGTTTTTTCGTTTCACCCTAGACACCCTTTACCAGTTCAAGATTGTCTGCCAAAGTTAAAATTTGCGCATATCACACTGTATATATTTGTTTTTCTTTTCATTGTTACTGCATAACATACTGTACATATTTATTTTATTTTACATTTACTTTTTTAATCTAGGCTAATTATCTATTGCTATTGAGAAATGTAACAATTTGTAGGTACTTAGTTTTCTGTACATAATTGTGGGAATTTCCATCGGCATTTAGAGTCTAATTTAGTTTTAAGGTTCTTGTATGCTATCCGTTAATTTTTATTTTTACAACACTTCTTTGTACGATTTTAAAATATGTTGTTGCACGTTCGATAGTAGGAACCATCACCGATAGTAAACTGTTTATTGCATTTAGGGTTTATGATAGGAAAATACCGAAACGACCCTTCTTAGTAAAGCTTTCTCCAAATTCCCATTTTACTATCTGTAATGAACGTTTTTATTTTGACCATGGGAAAGTTTACGAAGATAGAAAAAAACCCCTTTTGCCAACGAATAGGACCAATCAAAGCGAGGAATTTTGGCACAGGGGGTGGAACTTTATGTTTCTTGAGATTTGGAATAATATTAGAGGACTCTTTTTTTGGACTTGCAAGAAGTTGGATGTGAATTTTGTTGTTCTAGTTCGATAGACTTATTTTATTTCGTTTTAACAGTGTTTCAATAAACTCTCACAGTTCATATAAAAAAGGAATGTATTGGATATATAGCTAATCAAGCACACGCATACGTTCCTAAAGTAGTGACCCCGACGCGATTTATTTTGTGAGAGCAAGTAGTGTAATTAGTGCTTCAGTGTTTTAGTGATAAATTGAACAATCAACGTAAGTACCTAGTATTATAGTGAACTTTTTATCATTCCTTTTGTGGTAGGTTGTGTTTTAGTCAATACAACAGTCCCTAAGCTATCATGAGTTTATTTGTAACAAATATTTCGCGGTATACCATGCCTAACTCTGCGGCAGAAACCAACAGTGCCATCTCTATCGCGAACGCTGTCGCGATAAATTCCGCGACGCGACTTCCAGACTTTGACCCGTCGGATCCAGAACTTTGGTTTGTAATCGTAGATGCTTGCTTTAATAGATCAAAAATCACAAACACCGAGCAAAAATATTTGGACATTCTCGCGAAACCTCCGCCGCGATATATCAGCGAAGTGCGCGACATTGTGACGAAACCATTAGATTCTAATTCCTATTCCGAGCTAAAAGAACAACTCATAAAGCGGTTAAGTGCGAGCCAAGAACAGAAGACTGCAGGCACTAGCAGGATCAGTAGTCCCGGAGACATTAGTGAGGAGTATTTGGGTAAGACGCTTATCAGCCAATCTACAACCTATACTAGCTACGCAATCACGTCTAACACTAAGTGAAACTGCGGACTTGGCTGACTATATATTTACTGCTCTGACTATGAGCCCTTCCGTAGCGGCAATCACCCCTAAGCATTCGCAAGAATTCCAGATTCTCCATTCCCTCATGCAACAACTAACACAGCAACTTTCAGAGGTCAAGGGAGAGCTAGCTAGTGTCAAGCAGGACGTGCATGCTTCAAGAGGTATGCGAAATTCCCGCACGCATTTTCGATCCCGATCCCAGTCGCGGCATCGCTCGCCATCTACACCTAGGGAAGCGCGCTCAGCCGGATTATGCTGGTACCACTGGCGCTATAAGCAGGAAGCCCAGAAATGCACTATGCCCTGTTCATGGAACCAGGGAAACCAACCGGGCAGTCACTGATGGCGGCAAATGACACCTGCCTTAATAAATCACCCCGCCTATTTATCTACGATCGTGAAACCGGACTTCGATTTCTCATCGACACCGGTGCCGATCTAAGCGTAATCCCGAGACTCCGAGTGGATGGTGCTCATACCAAATCAACCTACGCACTTTCAGCTGCCAATGGTTCGTCTATAACCACATACGGAATAGTAGCGCGTACCCTCAACCTAGGACTCCGCCGAGATTTTCCATGGAGATTCATCATAGCTGACGTATCTCAACCTATCCTAGGAGCAGACTTCCTCGCACACTATAGACTGCTCCCGGATCTGCAGCAAGGCAAACTCTTGGACTCCACAACACAACTGGCATCACGTGGTGAGGTTTTGGAATGGACCGCTCCGACCGTTAAAGTAATTAATGGTGCTCCCCCTTTCAATGTGCTTCCCGGGAATCACCAAACCAAACGGTGCTCCCAAACACATTAAACACAAAACTCAGCATTATATTATTACTACGCCTGGTCCGCCTGTCACCCAGAAACCACGTCGCCTAGCTCCGGACAAACTAAAAACAGCAAGGAAGGAATTCGACACCATGGTGAAACTCGGACTTGCCAGGCCACCTAAAAGTCCTTGGTCCTCGCCGTTGCACCTAGTACCAAAAAACAACGGCGAATGGAGGCCCTGTGGGGATTATAGAGCTCTGAATAGCAGAACCTGTCCTGACCAATATGGCGTCCGCCATATCCAGGATTTCGCACAAGAGCTCCAAGGAAAATCGATTTTTTCAACCATCGACTTAATCCGTGCGTTCAACCAAATCCCAGTAGCTGAGGAGGAAATCGCGAAAACAGCCATCACCACACCATTCGGATTGTTCGAATTTCCATTTATGACGTTTGAACGCAGCACAAACTTTTCAGCGTTTCATGGATGAAGTTACTCGAGGGTTGGACTATTGTTATATGTACAGGGTGTTCCAGCGAGGACTGAAGAGGGACTTATTTTCGACCTTCCTTGTATTTTGGAAAAATTCAAAATAGCCAATCGATGTATTTTTTCTTGTAGAATCCAAAAATATCATCGACAAAATATATGAACCAGAAACAAAAGAGTTACGCTATGCATCAGGTGTTTTTTAAATGGAATGTATCGTTTTTTATACGATTTTTGAAAAGAGTGATTTTTTTTATGTCGGTTCTGATTAAAAGATTTGATTTTGCGATAGCTGTTTATATTACATTTTAATGTTTTACAAACTAAAATTTTAGCTTCACCTGTTTAAAATATACGATAGGTTGGTATAGGTGATCAAGGTAAAATGACGTTTGAAAGCTTTGTCAATAAAAATTGACATTATTTTAATTATTGTCGAAGTCTTCACCTAAAAAATATATATTTGACTCTGATCGAAATGAAATACCCTTTGGACGAGAGACTACAGATTGTTATGCTATTTTACAAGTGCCAAGACAATGCAAGAGAAGCAAGAAGAAGATTTATTGCAAATTTTCATAGAAATATATCCATCAATACAATTCTAAGGATAAAAAACCTATTTGAGGAAAATAAAACTTTACATGATAGAAAAAGAAATATACAAAGAAGAAGAAATCGAGACCAGGCCATTATAAATTATTTTCAAGTTAATCCAACCAAATCTATTTCGGATGCAGTTCGGGAAGTTCAGTACGGTGACGGTGTAAGGCGCAGAAGAGTTTCCCGAGGGACTGTTCACAGGACTCTGAAAATTCATAAATTTAGGCTTTTTCGTATCCTTCCACTTCAGCACCTAACACCGGCACAAAAAGAACTTCGCTCCAATTTGTTTCTCAAATGGTAATTCGGCAAGAAAACGAAGACCCTGATTTATTCAAAAATATTGTGTGGACCGACGAAGCTACTTTCACAACATCGGGAGTATTCAACAGACATAATAGTCACCACTGGGCCGTTGAAAATCCAAAAAAGTTCCAGACTATTAAATTTCAAGGGAGGAATTCTATTCATGTTTGGTGTGGGATAAAAAACAATAAAATTTTGGGACCAATATTTTTTAACGGGACTTTAACTGGGCACAGATATTTTGATTTTTTAGAAAATGAAATTGCAAATTTTTTGGAAGACTTACCATTGGCAGAATATCAGAATTTAATTTGGCAACATGATGGGGCGCCTCCTCATGCCGTGAATGATGTGGTTCAATTTTTAAATCGGCCGCGGCGCCATAACGAATGGATAGGGCGAAATGGAACATATGCTTGGCCGCCCAATAGCCCCGACCTCTCAGTTTTGGATACATTTCTTTGGGGCCATTTGAAGAACGTCGTATACAGACAACCAAACGAAAATATTCAAGAGATCATGGGAAAAATTGTCGATGAAATAAACCGCCTTAACCAGGAAAATCATATTGTAACAGCAAGGCTACAAAGGGGTTATCGATGTTGTTTCGAGAAAAACGGCGGTCACATTGAAAACTTATTAGTAGTTTTATTTTATTATTTAATAATTATTTTTTATTGAATTTCTTTTTCTATCATGTAAAGTTTTATTTTCCTCAAATAGGTTTTTTATCCTTAGAATTGTATTGATGGATATATTTCTATGAAAATTTGCAATACATCTTCTTCTTGCTTCTCTTGCATTTTCTTGGCACTTGTAAAATAGCATAACAATCTGTAGTCTCTCGTCCAAAGAGTATTTCATTTCGATCAGAGTCAAATATATATTTTTTAGGTGAAGACTTCGACAATAATTAAAATAATGTCAATTTTTATTGACAAAGCATTCAAACGTCATTTTACGTTGATTACCTATACCAACCTATCGTATATTTTAAACAGGTGAAGCTAAAATTTTAGTTTGTAAAAACATTAAAATGTAATATAAACAGCTATCGCAAAATCAAATCTTTTAATCAGAACGGACATAAAAAATCACTCTTTCCAAAAATCGTATAAAAAACGATACATTCCATTTAAAAAACACCTGATGCATAGCGTAACTCTTTTGTTTCTGGTTCAAATATTTTTTCGATGACATTTTTGGATTCTACAAGAAAAAATACATCGATTGGCTATTTTGAATTTTTCCAAAATACAAGGAAGGTCGAAAATAGGTCCCTGTTCAGTCCTCGCTGGAACACCCTGTACCTAGACGACATCCTTGTTGCCTCAACGACGCCCGAAGAACACCTCCGTCACATGCAAACACTGTTTCAGCGGCTTCAGCTATACGGCATCGTCATTAACCCAAGTAAATGTGTTTTTGGCCAGTCCCAAGTCAAATTCCTAGGATATTACGTCTCAAACGCAGGCACCCAACCACTGCCAGAAAAGGTCGAAACTATTCTGGCCTACCCAAAACCTGAAACGGCCAAGCAACTTCGTCGCTTCCTGGGTATGGTGAATTTCTACCGGAGATTCATATCCAAAGCAGTCGAGATTCAAGCATCACTGAACACACTCCTCAAGAAAAAAATCAAAGGAAGATCCCCGTTACAATGGACCACAGAAGGTCTAGCCTCGTTCGAAGCCAGCAAGAAAGCACTAGCCCAGGCTACCTTGTTGTCGCACCCAAGTGTCAACGCACCCCTTGCTATATTCTGTGACGCTTCAGACTCTGCCATTGGCGCTGCCTTGCAGCAGTGGGTAAATGATCAGTGGCAACGACTTAGCTTTTCCTCCAAGAAGCTCAGTCCTACAGAGTGCAAATATGGCGCTTATGACCGTGAGCTACTGGCCGCATACCTATCCGTCAAATATTTCAGACATATGGTGGAGGTGGACGATTCGGTCTTGAAAATGAGACAAATTCAAATTCCTTTCACTAACAACAGAATCTGGTGCGATGTCAACTTCAATAGCTAGACCATTTATTACGAAGCTATTCAGGAAACTAGTTTTTGACAGCATACACCAACTAAGCCACCCCGGCGTCAGAGCCACAGTGAAACTAGCAACTCAGCGGTATGTTTGGTCATCTATGAAGAGTGACTGCAGGAAGTGGGCCCAATCCTGTCCTGAAAATTAATTGTCTAATGGGCACCAATCATAATCGTACAACGGCATACCACCCCGCAGCACAGTTTTGTTTGGTATCCGAATGGCTTGGAAAGAGGACCTCGACGTTACAGCTGCAGAGATGATATACGGCCAACCCATTGGCCTGCCTGGAGAGTTTTAGCATCCCGCTCACTGAATATCCAAGATGATGGCTCCAGCAACTTCGCCACTGAACTAAGTACACATTTTCTTGAGCTACGCCCCACCAATGGATCTAATCACGATGCAAAGAGGAAAACGTTTATTTTTAAAGATCTTCAAACAGCCACTCATGTTTTTGTTCGCCATGACGCTCAGAAGAAGCCTCTGCAACATCCTTACGATGGCCCGTACCGCGTCGTTAGCCGGGAGATTAAAGCGTTCGTCGTTGACATAAGGGGACGCCACGTCACCGTCAGTATCGATCGACTCAAGCTAGCGTATATCTTGAACAAGGACCCAGAGGACATGCCACTGTCACAAGATATGGAGACGAAATACGTCATTCACCCAGCAGGAATCCCTAGAAACGATCAAGTCACTCTGCAACCCGCAGAAACTACCAGAACCAGAAACGTCTCGCAACGAGAAGAAGAAGCACACCAGCCACCAGATGGGAACCATGCTCCCGCATCAGAACCCATCAGCAGGTCACCAGAGCGACAGACCAGATCGGGCAGACATGTCCGGTTTCCCAACCGCTTCCAGGCTGGATTGTCGTGAATCTCAATCACTAGCAGGGGGGTGTTGTGGCGACTGAATGTCTCCCACATTTGTCTGCCAAAGTTAAAATTTGCGCATATCACACTGTATATATTTGTTTTTCTTTTCATTATTACTGCATAACATACTGCACATATTTATTTTATTTTACAATTACTTTTTTAATCTAGGCTAATTATCTATTGCTATTGAGAAATGTAACAATTTGTAGGTACTTAGTTTTCTGTACATAATTGTGGGAATTTCCATCGGCATTTAGAGTCTAATTTAGTTTTAAGGTTCTTGTATGCTATCCGTTAATTTTTATTTTTACAACACTTCTTTGTACGATTTTAAAATATGTTGTTGCACGTTCGATAGTAGGAACCATCACCGATAGTAAACTGTTTATTGCATTTAGGGTTTATGATAGGAAAATACCGAAACGACCCTTCTTAGTAAAGCTTTCTCCAAATTCCCATTTTACTATCTGTAATGAATGTTTTTATTTTGACCATGGGAAAGTTTACGAAGATAGAAAAAAACCCCTTTTGCCAACAAATAGGACCAATCAAAGCGAGGAATTTTGGCACAGGGGATGGAACTTCATGTTTCTTGAGATTTGTATTAATATTAGAGGAGGACTCTGTTTTTGGACTTGCAAGAAGTCGGATGTGAATTTTGTTGTTCTAGTTCAATAGACTTATTTTATTTCGTTTTAACAGTATTTCAATAAACTCTCACAGTTCATATAAAAAAGGATTGTATTGGATATATAGCTAATCAAGCACACGCATACGTTCCTAAATATATATATATATATATATATATATATATATATATATATATAAATATATATATATATATTAACCGGTAAGAATGGTTACAATAATTTTGTGGGTTTTCGTGGAGAAATTAATGAATCGCGAATAGAATTTTCTTAAGTCACATTATTGACATCCATCATCAAAACTCTACTAAAACTTAAACTTTTTACAAGGACAAAACATAATGTCTTTTTGTTGGACGGGGTGGTACCATGGAATGGGATCACTCTTTCCTTTCGGAGGAATGTTCATCGTTACAATATATATATATATATACATATATATATATATATATATATATATATATATATATATATACAGGGTGACACAGAACATAGGGTACACGCTCTAAGTTTTTTACCTTTCTAGATATAGCTTTGAAATTTAGGTACGTTTAGTAACTTATTAAGATGCATAATGCATATGTTGACCAAGGGCGTCAATAAGAAGGGTGGTAATGGGGATAATTACCCCCCAAGAACTAAAGAATTTTTTCAACATCAAGGTTTAAAGTAGGTAGATATAGATAACTAAATATTTTTAACACATTTGATTTAACCAAAGTGAACTGTAAAATTTTATACATTGACTCACGGACTAATAGCTTCCCGGGCAGCGGTGGTATTGGAACACAGGTCAAACGATGTTGATTTGGTTTTTACGTCGAACATCGAGCCGCGTGGTAACCACGTTCAGAGATTGCGCAGATTGTCGATTGCGCGCCATTTCGCATTCTTTTCTGTTGTGTGGTCGTCTCCAGTGGCGGCTTGTGATGAATTATATTGGGAGGTCAATAACAAAATTTAAAATAAGCATACCTAAAATAAAAATAAATATCTTATCTTTAAATTGAGCTTTAAATTCTTTTGAGTTCAGGTCTACTTTTCGTTCTTTAGAATTGGAAAAATGCTGAATGACACGTTCGTTAAAATTGCACGCACATTTTTATAAACTATTTCTCGATACTTAACATTGCTAAGGCGGTTAGTCTATCGTGGTCCAACTCCTCAACAAAATTTATAGGCCCTCGAAAAACTCCTGGATTTTCAGACAAAGTCGTTTCATCACGGCGACGTAGTGTCAGCTGGAATGACCCACAAAATTTTACACAATCTATAATTTTGTTTAAAATATAACGATGTTTTTATACATTTTCATTAAAATCTCTAAAGGATTTGCTATAAGCTGTGTCTAGATGAGCGCGAAAATCAACACTTCCGACCCTAGCATAGTTCACCGAACAATTCATGTGATCTGCAGAAAAGGCATGTTTTTTTATTTTTTCTTTTAATTGTTTAAGTCTTTAGCACCGGTTTTGCACAACAAACAAACATAACAGTAAAATGAGTTAGAGACTTCACAACCACATATCCAGTTAACTGAATCGTACATACTTTTGCGAAAGTTTCGATGAACCTCTTTATTTTTGTCTTTACTAGTTTGTCGTATACTTGCGACCACTTACCTTGAATTCGGTTATTTCCTCAAAATTAAGTTCGTTAGCACTCTTTAATTGTTTAATTTTTTGAACTACCGACATTTTATTTCATCTACATTCACAACTCAAACACAGACTACCTTGAATTCGGTTATTTTTGCAAAATTAAGTTTATAAGCAACTTTTAGTTGTTTATTTTTTTGCACTAGTCACTATCAACATTTTATTTCGTGTATATTTCCAACTCATACATGGATCATAAAAATAAAAATATATATTACAAAAAACAGTTTATAAATCAATTTTCATCGATTAAAAACGTCTGAAACAATATCGAGTTAGAATATTCACCGCGCGACCTCTGAACAATTGAACTTTCGCATGCCGACGTGATGCCGCGACCGATCAATTCAATTATGAGAAGAGACCGGTTGATGACCCAAATCGCGATTTCATATTCCATTTGCTATCACGTTCGGCTGCCGCTCGCTAACTGTGAAATTTTCGGGCACTTTCGCCAAGCTTTAAGGTAATAAGGGAATTCGGACTGCTCAGCTTAGCTTAGTATAGCGTATTTGATTATGGCTAAGGAATGCAACGAGACCATTTGAACCGCCGTGCGCGGCTAATAGTGTAGCGTATTTAACTTTTCCCAAGGTTCGCGTTTTATTACAACTATTAGAAGGGACGGTCAAACGAATACCATTTATTATTATAACATTTAAACTTAAACGACCAGGCTAGGTTGTCCATTTTATAACATACCTGTATAAGCACTGTTAGCTATTCTAATACTCTAATGTCTATTCCAGTTTATAGAAATTGGTAAACTGGCCATTTTACTTTTATAAAAACGTGACAGTTCATTAATATAAGCACCTTAAAATAATTCTCGCTTATATTAATTTTAAGTTTAATTGTTTCTAGATGCGTACTTACGATCGCTCAACGTAAATGCAGCTTAAATCGGATACTTTGAGAAAAAGTAATAGGCTATGAAAAACAAAATAGCATAATACGGCCATCATTATCTAGATATTGGCAGTTGTAGTATGCGATTTAAGCTGCATTTACGTTGAACGATCGCAAGCAACCATCTAGAAACAATGAAATGTATCCGGGTAAAGGAAATTTACCTATTTTTTAATCATATTACAAGTTCAGAACTATAACAGGTAGAAAAGGAAATCCACCAAACGCACTTTTAATTGCTTTATTGCAAGGTCCTTAATATCACACGAGAAAAGGTGTCAAAACTTGATGTACATCTTCAATTGTAATAATTTGTAGCTGCAGCTATTTTAAATTTACTGACAAAAAATCCACATATAGGTGGCAAATCCCCAGAAATTTCCCTATTAGAAGTTGCATTTTAGAAAATTCATTCGTGAGCTACCATTTGAGAGTAATTATTCTCCAGTGTGCTCCACTGCAGATGTGTAAAATGTTGCACCATTTCCGGCTGTAAAACTTTATTCAAACAGACAAAGACATTTATCATCAAAGCGGTTAACATCTCTTCTCGAGTCGACCATCGTTACGTATGTAAATGAGAGTGTATAACATAAATCTAAACCTCAACTGGGGTCAGAAAATTATGTAAATTCCGGCCGTGGCGTTCGTATGTGTTATAGAGCCTCTGAAATTCGCAGACGTTTATATTGATTGAATGACAAATTGCTTCCTCTTTGACTCAGCAGTGCTCTTTGTCTTTGCCTAAAACCATTTTTATTAATGTTGCTCAAAAAACATGCCGTAATGTCAAGGTAGCGATTAAAAGAAATGAAGGGTGACGTTAAATTCAAACGTCATGAGACTGTAGAAGAGCCACTTACCAGAAAATGAGCGCTATGTCTATTTTTAGTTTTTTTGTGGGTATCTAAGTATAGGAATGACCAAAATTTTATAATAAGCAACTTGAATAGTTTCTAGGTATATTTTATGTGATAGCTCAATATCTTTTTTTACCTCATTTCTTAGCTGATTAAACTTATTCTTAGGAAGAGCATCTCGTGTTTTTTTTGAAAAATTTTTCTTTAAATTAGGTAAATATGATTTCGCCATTGAACCAGTGTGGATAGCTTTTGGACTTTTCACATTTAATGTTTATAATTTAATTATAGTATTTAATATAACAAGTAGCGGTCTTTTATGTTTGTGTACACACTTACTTTCGACCTCACTTAATTAACAAACGTCCATTAATGCAATACGTAGAAAGAGTTGAAGTCAACTGTTAGATTGTAAGTAAAAAAATCGCATTATAATCCGAACTAACTAGTATTAAAACTGTGGACTTTGGGTGCTTGCATTGTGCAGCATTCCTATACGTGTGCTTTTCTATTAAACATATCCATAACGGCTTTGTTTTGTATAATAAATAGTCGCTGGTCCTACTGGTACATAAATAGTTGCGAACGAAAACATTTTGACAGCTGTTAGTATTAAAATAAGATGATAATGGTTAAAAAGTTATTGTTTAATAATAATAATAAATATCGAATAGAAGTATTCTATCAGTTTATTTTTTAAACTGTGAAATAAGTTTTTTAGAAATATTTATAATCAACACCAAAATTTATGGTACTAGCGATGGACCGGTGATCCAGAGCTGTGGGTTGATTATAAATATTTCTAATAATAATAAATAGTAACCAACAATTCTATTTATTTGCAAATTTAAAATTAAAGTATAGTAACAAACAATCACGTTTTATGTATAGAATTGTTAACGTTTGTAAAAAATTCTATACATAAAGCGCGGCTACATGTATTGTACAGTCATTTTGTAAATTCAAAAATATGGGCATGTAATTAAAAGATATATTTGCATAATATATGTAGAAAGCTGATTAAAAGAAAAGTAATTGCTCAAAAGTTACAGAAACTGGATTTTTTTTGGCAGCCGCTGTTCTGATATATATTCCAACTACGAAAAACCACATCTAAAAATTTTAAAAAGTTCAGAAGTCAGAACGAAAAATTTTTTTTGACAGCTGTCAAAATTGTGAGACTAAAAGCTACAAGAAACAATACAAAACTGTTTTTAAAAATTTTGAGCAATTGAAAAGGAAAAAGAAAAAACGGGCTTTTTGACAGGTCTCAAAATATTTTTTTTATAAAACCTTTAAAAGCTACATGGAACTGTAAAAACCGTATTTAATATTTTTAAGCAATTCAAAAGATAAGGAAAACAAAAACATTTTTTGACAGCTATCAAAATATTTTATTTTAATAAATTGTTTCTCAGGGAGCTACATGGAACTATGAATAACGTTTATTTTAAGTAGTTTAGAAGTTGTGGGGCAAAACTTTTTTTACAACTCTGCATGCTTTTTAAATAAATAACGCCTTTAAAAGTTACATGGAACTATTAAAACCGTATTTAAATATTTTAGATAGTTTTAAAGTCACGGGAAAAACTTTTATTTTGACAGCTGTCAAAATATTTTTTCAAAACAATTGCGCCTTTAAAAGTTAGATGGAGTCGTATAATCCATATAAACATTTTTTAAAATGTACGAAAAAAAGCCATTTTCTTGACAAATGTCGAATTTTCTTTTTATTAAATTACATTGTAAAAAAGAGAAAACTGTGAAAACCGTTTTTAAAAATTTTAAAAGTCCCGGGGAATTTTTTTTCATGGATCTGTCACAACGATATTTAAAAATTTTAAGCAGTTCAAAAGACACAAGGAGAATGTCAATTTTTGTAAAGCTTTCAAAATATCAAAAACAAAAATAATGCCCCTAATAGTTACTTAAATCTGTGAAAACCGTATATAAAAATTTTAAGGAGTCACTAGGTAAACCCAGTTTTTAATAGCTGTAAAAATATTTTTTGTAATAAATTACACCCGTAAAAGTTACAAGAAATATCGTATCTGTTATCGAAAACTCCAATTAAAGCCTTTAAAAGTTTAGGTAAAGCAAAAAAAAAAAGAAAAAATTCATGCCTGCTAAAACTGCTAAAAAACCATACCGAAATAATTCACTAGAAAAAAAATTACAGCTTTTAAACTAGAAGTTTTAAAGAAAGAAAATGTCCTACTGGCCCTGTATAACAATATATGCTATACCTACTTCTGTACTGAAAAATTGTGACGAAGACAAAAATTCAATCAATCAATCAAACCCTACCTAGTAACTAATGCCAATGTTTAAATCTTAAAAAAAATGTCAGTAAAGAAAAGAAAATTGAAAAAATCGCAGCTGCGAAAGCAAAATGCTTTAATTAATGTCTAAGAAAAAAACACAACTTGTGCTCTTTTGTTTGAGCGTAAAAAATACAAATTAGATATACTATAATTGTATCTAAAATTTAGAGTAAGTACTTATGTATAAATTCAAGTACTCGTTTTCCATTTTCATATAAGATTTAACAAATAAAGTTGTAAGCCGTCTTTGAAAAACTCTGAATCCATAAAAGTACGTGTTCCACTGTCAAACGAAAATAACCCTCGAAAATCCACCATCAGGCCTATTTGATCTTGCATTTGAATTATTGTACGTTTAAGGTTTTTACGGACTATTTGAATTTGTGATTGGGTAAGGGTATCTTTTTTTAAGTCTTCTGAGATTCCGACTCTCTTTACTATTAACATAACCTTAACCTACAGGTTTTTTTGGTTACAAATGCATACCAAATTAACTTTCATATGCCTGTAATTATCAAAAAAAATTCTCAATACAAAAAAATTTTCGAATTGTGCGAATTTTTATCTGGTGTTGTATGCAAATATACATGGTGTTTAGCTTTTCTGATATCAATGAACTTTGGTTTCTTACATGTAATACTGTATATTATAAGTTCATGGAATGGGTTCCTTCTTGCCGATAATAAATAAATCGGTTTGATACATTTACCAACGAAGACAGCAGAGAAAATTTAACGAAAACCCTGAAGTTCAAGGCAATTTGGTCGAGTTTTCAGTACCATATATCCGGTACCAAATGTGCTACAGAAAAATTTTCAAATTGGAAAGACGTCTCCTACAAAAATATAGTCAAATGAATGGTCCTATCTGTAATATTTTCCGAAATACGCTCTCAAAAAATTCGAAAAACACAGTTTTTTGAAGAAAATAAGACATCGCCACGGAAAAACTGTAGTAACAAACAGTCACGTTTTATGTATAGAATTGTTAACGTTTGTAAAAAATTCTATACATAAAGCGCGGCTACATGTATTGTACAGTCATTTTGTAAATTCAAAAATATGTGCATGTAATTAAAAGATATATTTTCATAATATATGTAGAAATCTGATTAAAAGAAAAGTAATTGCTCAAAAGTTACAGAAACTGGATTTTTTTTGGCAGCCGCTGTTCTGATATATATTCCAACTACGAAAAACCACATCTAAAAATTTTAAAAAGTTCAGAAGTCAGAACGAAAAATTTTTTTTTGACAGCTGTCAAAATTGTGAGACTAAAAGCTACAAGAAACAATACAAAACTGTTTTTAAAAATTTTGAGCAATTGAAAAGGAAAAAGAAAAAACGGGCTTTTTGACAGGTCTCAAAATATTTTTTTTATTAAACCTTTAAAAGCTACATGGAACTGTAAAAACCGTATTTAATATTTTTAAGCAATTCAAAAGATAAGGAAAACAAAAACATTTTTTGACAGCTATCAAAATATTTTATTTTAATAAATTGTTTCTCAGGGAGCTACATGGAACTATGAATAACGTTTATTTTAAGTAGTTTAGAAGTTGTGGGGCAAAACTTTTTTTACAACTCTGCATACTTTTTAAATAAATAACGCCTTTAAAAGTTACATGGAACTATTAAAACCGTATTTAAATATTTTAGATAGTTTTAAAGTCACGGGAAAAACTTTGATTTTGACAGCTGTCAAAATATTTTTTCAAAACAATTGCGCCTTTAAAAGTTAGATGGAGTCCTATAATCCATATAAACATTTTTTAAAATGTACGAAAAAAAGCCATTTTCTTGACAAATGTCGAATTTTCCTTTTATTAAATTACATTGTAAAAAAGAGAAAACTGTGAAAACCGTTTTTAAAAGTCCCGGGGAATTTTTTTTCATGGATCTGTCACAACGATATTTAAAAATTTTAAGCAGTTCAAAAGACAGAAGGAGAATGTCGATTTTTGTAAAGCTTTCAAAATATCAAAAACAAAAATAATGCCACTAATAGTTACTTAAATCTCTGAAAACCGTATATAAAAATTTTAAGGAGTCACTAGGTAAACCCAGTTTTTAATAGCTGTAAAAATATTTTTTGTAATAAATTACACCCGTAAAAGTTACAAGAAATATCGTATCTGTTATCGAAAACTCCAATTAAATCCTTTAAAAGTTTAGGTAAAGCAAAAAAAAAAGAAAAAATTCATGCGTGCTAAAACTGCTAAAAAACCATACCGAAATAATTCACTAGAAAAAAAATTACAGCTTTTAAACTAGAAGTTTTAAAGAAAGAAAATGTCCTACTGGCCCTGTATAACAATATATGCTATACCTACTTCTGTACTGAAAAATTGTGACGAAGACAAAAATTCAATCAATCAATCAAACCCTACCTAATAACTAATGCCAATGTTTAAATCTTAAAAAAAATGTCAGTAAAGAAAAGAAAATTGAAAAAATCGCAGCTGCGAAAGCAAAATGCTTTAATTAATGTCTAAGAAAAAAACACAACTTCTAAAAAATGTACTACCTACTGACCCTGTATAAAATAATATAAATCCTATGCTAAACATATAGCAGCATAAAAAAATTAGAAACTCTATAACGTATCCTAAAAAAACCTCCCAAAATATATAAACATACCGTACTATATACTTAAAAATGCGTCTATCCGGTATCCAATTAGATGCAAGTATTTTGCTGCTCTAACTGATCCTAAAACGATAATCGAATAGCACGTTTATTAAATGAATATCGATTCAAATTGTAGCTACCAATTTAAAAACATTCAAATTTTATGCTGCAAATTTTAAAAATACCCAAGAAAAAAAATTGAGTCTAAAATTAAATAATTTTTACTTAAATATTTATTCGATTTCACTTCTGACATCGACGAAAGTCAAGGATAAATGGACGTTTTAATTTTCATTTTAATCATCTCAGAGAAACCTAGAAATTATGCCCAAAAGCGTGCACTTTTTCCTTTAAATCGAATTTTCACCTATTTTCCCAGTAGAAGGTAATAGAAAATATTATAGATGTTTTTGTAGCCAAATAAACGCTATATCCTTCTGTCAGGAAATAATTCGGATTACTGTTTACAGTGAGCCCCACAGTGAGGTTAAGTTTGTACTTATTCAGAATTCTTCACAAATATTCTATTTTGTTTATATTTTTGAGCGTAATCAATTTTCCGACAGGACGCCTGCTTTTCTCTATAAAAAACCAAATGTATCAAAAAACATTTTTTTTTCGAAAAATTTCAGTTTTTCTTAAAAATGTCGACTTTCCGGTTATTTTTTCGACAGAGAAGCATTCAGATTTTTGTTCTCCTCTATATTTTCAATGAAAAATGTCTCCTGCAAAATTTCGCTAGGACGCACCCAGTTCGAGGTATAAGCTCTCCAAAACACCCTTTTTTCGAGCGAAAAAAAAATCGTAAAATCGCGAAACGGGTTCGATACTCAACCAAAAACATTAAGGTTCTGTAAGACCCGAAGAGCCATCGTTCCAGAAAGTTTTGACAAAAAAAAAATTGCGCCTTGAACCGTGTTACAATGAAATTGACTTTTTTGGTCGACTTTGCGGTACCACATCTCCGGTATCAAATGTGGTACAGAGAAATCTGAAAATGAATCGTGAAGATCTACGTCTCCTCTAAAAGCACATGTCAAATTCATAGCCCTATCTTTAATAGTTTCCGAAATATACCCACCGAAAGGTCGAAAAACACGATTCTCTGAAATGACACACCAGGTTTTCGTCCCCGAGTGTGAGAGCCATAGTAACAAACGGGCTTCGCGGCCGTTTGTTAACAAGAGGGATCTTTTCCACGAACCATTTGGTTTTCGACGTGGTAAAGGAGTCACCGACTGCCTGGCACATTTGGTGACAGACATTCAAAACACTTTCACTGACAATGATTATTTAGATGCCACATTTCTTGATATTTCTGGTGCTTATGAAAATGTTAATTTACATATCTTAATAAAAAAACTGTCCAAAATTATTTCCCGAAATATTGCTTGTAATATGGTCAGGTTATTTGTGAGCAGAGAAATTTCATTCCAAGCGGATAATTCACTTAGCAAGCCCTAGATGGTATCTTGTGGTCTACCTCAGGGATCTGCGTTAAGTTCCTTTCTATTCAATATCTATACTAGAGATATTCACGATCTAGGTTTTGATTCCTCAGTTGTTCAATTCGCAGATGATTTCTGCATATACAGTACACATAATAAATTAGAACAATGTAAATCTAACCTCAACCATATTATGTACATCTGTAACAGATATTTTCCAGAAAACGGATTCACAATATCCGATAAAAACTCAGCAGTTGTGATTTTTCCAGACATAGGATCAAAAAAGATGAAGTAATTACGATAAATCATACTCATATACCCTGGGTACAATCAATAAAATATCCAACCTTAACTGGAATGATCATATCAGTTATATAATAAACAAAACTGAAAAAAGTTTAAATTTAAGGAGAGCCGTTGTGTCTAGATCTTGGGGCTCAGATCCCAAAACAATGTTTCTTTTTTATAGATCTATTCTTGATATTGGAAGTGTATTCTATAAATCAACATGTAAATCACAACTCAAAAAACTGGACCTAGTTCAGTTTAGGGCCCTTAGACTTGTAACGGGGCCTTTAAGTTCACACCTACTCAGGCCATGCTAACTGAGTGTATAGAACTTTCTTTATACCTAAGAAAGAAAATCTTGACTGGAAAATATGCAGTTCAGTAATAATTCTGTAATCAAAAACATTAGTACCTTGGCAATTTCCAATCTCTCTAGCTCCGTATTGGGCCTCTAAGAATGACCCGCTTATAGCTAAAGTTTACACTTCAGTATCTAAGTATGACAATTTTTTGCTCAAAAAAGATAAATTTGAACTATATAATTATCCATATGAAAACTGTAACGTAAATCCGACAGTAATTATCCGCAAATTTACCGAGTTTCCGTCAATAAACAAAAGTATCCTCAATAGCAGACTACAACAGTATCGCCACTATCTCGAAATTTATACTGACGGCACTAAAAATGACGAAGGGGTGGTCTCGAAGGTAATGAGCTGGTCCATAGAGCAGCCAAAGATGCACTAATGGATGGTCTGCCTGTCCAGGGCATCCTCCCCGCCACCGATCTGTATAGGGACATCAAAATTTAAAAATTTATACTCTGGGAAAATGCCTACAAACTATATGTTTCAAATACTAAAAATCATTACGCAAGCATAAACCCAATTTTGCCAAGAAGTCCTGCAAGACTCAATTTACAACGGCAACTGAGTATTTAAATAAATAAATAAGGCCTTTATATTAAGTATATCATATACATATTATTACAAAGTTAAGTAAAAATAGCTAAAAAACATAACAGTTAGTAGTCAAAGCCTGGCGCAGTCTAGCTTCTTTAGCTACTCTACTGAACCAGACTCCAACCAAAATTTATTAAATAATAATTTGCCATAGATGTATATAAAAAAAATTGATTTCTATTAGTGTAGGTAAAGTAAGATAGAAAAGAGACAAAAATAATTAAAAAAAAAAAAAAAAAAGAGTGTAAGGATCTAGGAGAAGCTATATAGACATAATCTAAGATTTGTTTTGGACATTGGAAGTTTCAATAAACATCTGTTCAAACTTAAAATGGCAGGTTCGCGTTACTGTGAATGTGGTAATCAGTCAGTAGATCTGAATCATCGATTATTCTATTGTTCTATAAATCTTCATGTAATCCAAATCCTAATTCCAGAATTAAATAGAGAAAATATCCTTTTATGTATAACGTTATTACAAATCCCACAATTGAGAATGTTTTCTTACGGTTTCTTAAAATCTCCAGAACTAAGATTTCAATTTGATTTTGGTTTTACAGCCACTAATTAGTTAGTTGGAATTGGTTATCCTTTGTCTACCTATCTATTGTTTTCTTCAACCTTACCAATCCGGGCCCTCCTATCTTGTGGAAATAGAAACCAATGTCCTGCATAGGCCTCAGGACGAGAAGTGTGTGACCCCGTCTAAATTTCAACATGTCTTTCAGTTTTGAGTTCTTTTTTCGTTGGTTAGGAAATATAGAGCAGGCTCAAATATACAGGGTAATCCTTTTAAAGTGTTACCAAGCGATATTAAGAAAACAGCTGATGAAATTGACTGAAAACTGAATGAAATTTCTAGGGATACAATGGGTCGTTGGGGGACATTTTTTGACGGAGTAAGTAATGTTTTAACCCTTTACACTATTTAGGGGTAGGGGGTAACTTTTTAATGTTAAATGGAAAGGTGCAGTTTTGTTTCCAGATTCGTAATCTCCAGAAAAAAACTACGTAATAATCAATGAATAATTTAATTTCAATGTCAATGTCACTACGCTAAATTCAACAAAATTAAAAATAAAATCAACAGAAGAAAAAACTGATATTTGGTACACGATTTTATTTTGTCAGATGTTCAAAATGACGGTCATTTTGTTCTAAACATTTATCAACTCTCTTTCGAAAAGAATTCCGCACTCTGAATAACATATTTGGGCTGATTTCACGAACTGCAAGCGCAATGCTTTTTCTCATGTCTTCGGCTGTAGTTGTAGCAGTCACCACTTTTTAGGGGTGGGGGGGGGTAACTTTTAACTGTTCCAGATTGGTAATCTCCAGAAAAAACTACGTTATAATCAATGAATAATTTAATGTCAAAAATTAAAAAGAAATTCAACAGAAGAAAAAACTGATATTAGGTATATGATTTTGTTATAATAGGTGTTCGAAATGACAACCATTTTGTTCAGAAGAGTTATCGTTGTTTTTTTCTACATCCTCCGAGAATTACCATGTCAACTGGGTAAAAAATAGGGTATTTTGGTTAGATTATGTAGTTAATTTTTTTTTCCTGATTTTTTTGGGAGCTCTGCGGCACTGCAGCGATGATTCACCAGCCGCCACTATTGCAGTTATCATGAGAACGAACGACATGTTATGATATTGCCAGTAATTTTCTTAAATTATCTTCGAGTTTAAAGTTTAGTTTAAGCGTCTTGTTAAAATAAGTGTTCATTGTGTTCGTTTATTGTTTTTTTTTAAGTTCTGTTCGTTTATTATTTAGCTGTGTTATTTCTGTTCGTATCTTAGTTGAGATTTTAACTACCTATTCTTAAAATGAATGAATTCGACTGCCAAGTTGACATGTTATTAATTCTCGGAGAATGTAGAAAAAACTGTCGCAATGCTTCTGAACTTTGGTAAGATTTCCCAACTTACCACCAAAATCTCACATGGCGTTCAAACGATTAGAGACTAGGAGTCGCCAGACCGGCCAACTCTCATCTAGAAAACGCAGCAGGAGGAAAATCAAAACGAACGACGACATGGCGGTAGGAGTTTTGGGAACAGTAGCTCTCAACCCTCATATTGTTTTCCTGAGAACTATCCAAAGACGCCGATCCTTTCTCAGGATTTCGCACAATTTTAAATTTTATCCTCACCATATTACCTTACATCGAGAATTGTATGAACAGGACTTCGAGAGACGGGTGCAATTTTGTCGGTGATTCCGACTATGGATCAGTGAAAACAACTCACTGGAAAACATAATATTTTCTGACGAATCAACATTCACTAACCATAGTCAAGTCAATCGTCACAATATGCATTATTGGGCTGAAGAAAATCCACACTGGATGCGAACAGTCGCTAATCAACACCACATAATCTTAATGGACAGCGATACTTCAATTTCCTTCGAAATGACTTGCAAAGATTGAGGCCAAATATTCCAGAGCTACAACGTGAAGCAATTTAGTTCCAATAAGACGGCGCACCACAACATTACTGTCGAGAAGCACGTGTTACATTGAATAACACTTACCCTAACAGATGGATGGACGTGGGGGACCAGTAACCTTAACCCCCCTTGATTTTTTCTTGTGGATTTTTGTCAAAGAAAAAGTCATGGTGACTGCTGCCAACAACAGCCGAAGACATGAGAGAAAGGATTACGCGTGCAGTTCGTGAAATTATCCCAGATATGTTATTCAGAGTGCGGAATTCTTTTCGAAAGAGAGTTGATAAATGTTTAGAACAAAATGGCCCTCATTTTGAATATCTGATAAAATAAAATCATGTACCTAATATCAATTTTTTCTTCTGTTGATTTTCTTTTTGATTTTGTTGAATTTAGCGTAGTGACATTGACATTAAAACTAAATTATTCATTGATTATAACGTAGTTTTTTTTGGAGATTACGAATCTGGAAAAAAACTGCACCTTTCCATTTAACATTTTAAAGTTACCCCTCACCCCTAAACAGTGGAAAGGGTTAAAACATTACTTACTCCGTCAAAAAATGTCCCCCAACGACTTATTGCATCCCTAGAAATGGCATTTATTTTCAATCAGCCGTTTTTTCAATATAGCTTTATAACACTTTAAAAGGACCACCCTGTATAGTATAATAATATATACCTTATGAGAGCTAAATGGACTTAGCTCCAAAGCCATTACAAATAAAAAAAATATATATAACAAGTAGCTAAAAGGGTGTTTTTTTTATGATATTTGCCATTTAGAGTTTAGCCATGAGTTATGTACAGGGTCTCCAGATTTCGATGGTTTTACGAGGTTTTATGCGAATCCACTCGTTTAAAAAGACCGAATTAGTAAAACGATTGAAACTATTTCAATTCAGAAAATTTACAACAGTTATAACGCTTTCATTAAAATAGTAGAAAAGTGCGCAAAAGTAGGTGGTACTACTTTAAAATAGCTTATTTGTCCAATATTATGGTCCTTTTTATAATTTATAAAATTAAAAAAATTTTAGTTTCCCATTTCTATTTCCTAAACTATTTCTTTGCCAACCCTGTATATTATATTGAATAAATAATACTGTTTTTGAAAGTTTTTAAACGTATTAATCATAAAAATTTAAAAAAAGTAAGTTTCCCAGTGACCCATTTTTAAATTATGAACACTTCTCAGCAACCTGTATAATAAATTGCAAAAGTAATACTGTTTTTGCATGTTTTAGCCTAAGCAGGAGTTTTTATAAAAAATGACTTTTTATCCTAAATCCACAAATATAAAAGTGTTTCCTCTTCCAGAGTCAATCCGTGGACACATTGTATAAGTTTGACTATTTCTAATTGTGTAATGTTTCATATCTTTGAGAATTGGCCTATATGTTAATGGAATGTTTTGCCCCAAATAGAATCATGGAAAATCCATCTAATTATTTAGGAAACACTCTGTTTAACTAATTTTACTATCATAGAAAATAACCCTTTAAGCATGAAATTTGACGTTTAAGCTATAAATTATTGTTGCTGGAAAAAAAAATCTAAAATCCTTCCAATATATTGACTATCCAGTTTTATCTATATTACCGTGTTCGGCTATACTTTTTTGTTTGGGCTATTTTTAATTTGCAGTAAATTTCTGCTATCTCGACGAAAATCGAAGTTAAGCCTTCCAGGGAATTACGCCAAGTCCCTTCAATCCTGTTTATCGAAAAACAGGAGAGATTTACTGCCGGTGAAATAAATTAGAAAATATTTTAGAAGTTATGTGTTTCTCATCTTTGTAGAAGCTTTAAGTAATAGAAAGTATAGTCCTAGAGATAACATATACAGGGTGTATGGTAAATATGTGTCATACACTCGGAAGCGTATAGGAGAGATCAAAATAAACCTAGTTTGTCAGATAAAAAAATCTGGACTCTTAATGGAGATACATTTCCCCAAAGGGGTAACCAGAGATTAATCTTTTCGGTTACTTTTGAACTGTCAAGGCAGTCAAGAAAGGACCTGCCATCACACTTGTTGAGCTAAAATTTTGACCAATCACTGACAAGAATTTGTACGTCATATTTAATTATCAAGTCGAAAGCAGTGATATCGTGTGGGTCATACGATTTATCAACGACAAACTTTTTAAGTTTGTTTTTCTTTTATTACGTGTAATCATATCCTCCGCATAAAATCCGGGAGATGAATTAGATAGACCTATGATATTTTCATATGAAAAAAGAGGATAAACATATAAATACCAGCAGTTGCAAAAATCTTTGAGCGATGTCACTTCAAAGTCAGATTGACAAGTCAGTGACAAAATGAGTAATAGAAAACATTTTTCGGGTTTTTTGCATTCACAAGCGAAAAAATGGTATTAAATCTAATAAAATTTTGCGAAAATGAAAATTCACCGGCCAATATCCAGGAGACTGTAGCAAAAGCTCTGGGAATAGATATAAGGACTGTGCAGAAAATTGTGCATGAAAAAAAGCGTGATTTACTACCGAAGAAGATTAAGAAATGTACACGAAAAAAGCCAAAGACAGAAGACTTAAGTAACAATGTAAAAGTGGATGTTCGTAATGCAATTTACGATTTATACACATCAAAAACTAATATAACCCTTCAAGTTTTAAAAGAAGCTTTTAAAAATCGAGGCATATTGGAAATTGGACTAAAATCGTTGTCAAAATTAATAAAAACGTTGGGTTTTCGATATAAAAAGGACTGTAATCAAAGATTTTTATGCGAGTTTCCACATATAGCAAGTCAACGTATCCAGTTTTTTAAAGAAATACACGGAAAATGTTAATTCAAAATTTAGAAAAGTTGTATTTTTAAGCGAGACTTGGATATTTTCTAATGGAAGTAGTTCCAAATCTTGACAGGACGAGTCTGTAAAAAGTGTGAAGAGACAAAAGGGATGTGGGACGGGAAAACAGTTCATCATTTTGCATGCAGGTTGTTCAACAGGATTTCACCCAGGTGCAAGTTTACTGTTTTCTTCAACATCCAAAAGTATGGACTACCATGATAATATGAACTGTAAACTGTTTGAAAAGTGGTTAAAAGAACAACCGATTCCAAATTTAGGTGCTCCATCTTTAATCATTCTGGACAATGAATCTTATCATTCAAGAATCTTAAATAAACAACCTACTTCATCCTGGAAGAAAAGTGATATTTATGACTGGCTTATAAAACAAAAACAAAATCCTTTACCCAATATGCTGATACTAAAACTTCTTTTAATGGCAAAATCTATTAAAAAACCAACAATATATGCCGTAGATGAAATATTACGGGAAAATGGACATGAGGTTTTACGACTGCCGCCATACCATTGTCAGTTTAACGCAATAGAATTAATATGGGCTGAGGCAAAATCATATTACGAAAAACACTTGAACGATGGTCTTACATCAGATGAAGTGCAAATTGTTTGGTAAGATTTATTGCATTATATTACGCCGGAGTACTGGAAGAAATCTTTGGAATATACGGACAAATTAATATGGGATTGGTAGAATCGAGAACGAGTTCTAGATGTCGAAATAGCACTAATGATCATTGCGCCATTTGAGGACGACTCAGAAGATGAGGACTTTTTAAGTGATGATGATATTTTTAGTCTATAATATTAAAAAGTTTCTGAAGGATTATATTAGTCTTTGACGTATAAAATATATAAAATAAAATATATGTATAAATCACAAATTACATTATGAATATCCATTCTTGCATTGTAACATAAGTCTTTTGCCTTTGGATTTTTTCGTGTACATTTCTTAATCTTCTTAGGAAGTAAATTATGTTTTTTTTTCATGCACAAGTTTCTGTACATTCTTTATACCGATTCTCAGAGCTTTTGCCACTGGCTCCTGGATATTAGCCAGTGAAGTTTAATTTAAAAATGTTTTTATTAGATTTGACACCATTTTTTTGCTTACTTTTTTAGTACATTTGTAATTTTGCAGGCAATAAATAAATAATTATAGAATACTTGTTCCAATTTTAAAGCGTGTTTAAAATAAGTAAATTTTTTTATTAATTATAAAACAAAATTTGATACACAAAAATCGGTAAAATCGCTTTACCAGAAACTCGGGGCTAACGAAAAATACTTTTCGTTAGCCCTTTCGTTTGTGCACGTTATTGAAATAGTGAAGCAGCATCAGACAGCATAATACCGATAAGACAGCTGATACAGCTTCTGTCTCCAGAAACACGGCCAATTTCAAATAAGAGCTTATTGATTAGTTCGCCGCGTCTACATCATAATTTATTTATTTATTTATTTATTGTCATAAGTACTTACAGAGTTAAGAATTTTAAAATAAAAAAATATCATCCAATTCTAGCATTTACAAAATAAGAACTTAGTAACTAAACATATAAACGTCCTTTAATTAAATTCTTAAACATTTTTAAACTGCGTGCAAGAAAGTCAATATTTTGAAAGTTATTATTATAGTTTCTCACAAGCCTGTCCAAGAAGCGTTGCGTACCATAGTTTGTGCGATGAAATGTAGTTTGGAAAAGATGTCTGCATCTACTAGTTTTTTAAGGTATGCGAAAATTAACTGTTGTCAACAATTGACTGCATTTCATTCTTCCAGTTACTAGTTTATATAAAAAAATGGCTAAAGCATTTTGTCTTCGAGATTCCAAACTCTCGATACCGGCTAATTGAAAACGTGTCTGGTATGACAAATCCTTATAAGAAAATCTTAGTTTGTACAACAAAAATTTGACAAACTTATTTTGGACAGCTTCGAGACGTTGAATATCACAATTGTGAAAGGGATACCATACAACAGAGTTATATTCCACGTACAAGACCAAAATATAAACATTTATTTGCGATAACATCGCATATATGAGAACAGGTTCGGTTCTAGCATCCTTGAGGCTTGCAAACATACTATCAGAATGTTTGCTAAAACTTAAATTTTCACTAAACACAAAACCCAAATCATTAAAACTACCTGCACAATTTAAAACGGTATCTCTAATAGATATGTGTACATTACAGGAGTTTTACTTTTTGAAAATCGCATCACTTTGCATTTAGGGATATTGATGTCCAGGTTATTTAAAGTACACTATTTTTTTACGCTGCTAGCTCGTCCTGAATGCTTAGGCAATCCTGAATAGAATTGAAAGCACAAAAAAGTTTAAGGTCGTGTGCATATAAAAGCCACCTGTATTTGTGAAACACAGATGTAATGCCATTTATAAAAAGTAGGAACAAATTTGGCCTCAAGTGTGACCTCTGTGGTACGTCTAACGTCACGGTTACGCTATGTTACACAACACCTCCAATCTTGACTGACTGAGTTCGGTTTGTTAGGTATGAACTGATCCAGCAAATCTATGGTCCATTTAGTTCCATTACAGATAATTTTCTGAAAAGAAGGTGATCAATAAGCCTATCCAATGCCTTGGTGATATCTTTATATACTACATCTACCTGACTACCACTCTCTACACCTTCCACTAGATAATTCTGAAATACTCCAAGGTTTAAAGAATCCACTGATATACAATGTTTGAACGATTTGAAAAGTACATGGGTGATTATGGATTCAAACACCCTAGACATAATTGGCAGCAAAGAAACACCCCGGTAGTTATTCACGTAATTTTTGCGACACGATTAAATTATTGGCGAAAGCCATGAGTGTTTCCACATGCTTCGTCAAATGACAAATGGTAAATGAGAGTTAAAGTGCCGGCAAGTGAATGGTTGCAGTGTATAAGAATTACAGACGGTATCCCACCATATCCCATACTTTTTTCTACGTCCCAGTAGTTCAGCTTTCGAAACACTTCGAAAGTTTGTCAAGAGAGACTAACGCACTCTGTTTCCGTTAACTGATTGTTCTTGACTACTCGATATACTGTATAACAGCTTTCAAAATGTGCAGTAAACAATTTAGCGATCTCCTGCGGCGTACTTGCTATAGTATCACCATAGGGAATTAACATAAGATCAAAAGTGCTTTGTATTGCTGGAATATTGTTCGAGGTCTGAAACATACATCAGATAGCTAAAGTTAATTGAGTATTTTGATTCTTTTTTTAGCTTGTCTCACTTGTGTACCACCAGGGATATTTTTTTTACTTTTTTATATTTCTTTCGAACATGTTTCTCTATTTCTTGAAACAAGGTCTCGTAAAATCTCTGGACTACATGGTCAAAATCCGTACTTTCCTCCAACCCACCAGTTAATATTTGAAAAGTGGTTATTTAATTCACAATAGTCAGCTTTATAAAAGTTATACTTAAGGTCTCAATAGGGGTTAGTCAACAATAAAAATATTTTTTCCATGGGTGAGTGATGTTGAACGACGTTGCTAAGAGGCATCTGTGCAATTTCATCCTTCACATCTAGAAGTTCTTTATAGAAAATGAAATCCAAGTATTTCCCGAATTCATTTGCTATATGGTTAATTTGTTTTAGTTCATTTAAAAACATTCCAGTAATTAACGTGTTTGCTGTTGGAAGGATCTGTAGGTATTAAAAAGCCATCATCTTTTGTCTATTTGGTTTTTGGTAAATTAAAATCTCCAGTTAGAATCAGCTTAGCATGTTTATGTCTTTTTCTAATATCTTCAAAGTCTTGAATGAAATTTTGATGACGCAACCGGTGAGTTTAAAGGGAACTAAACACAACCACGAAATATTGTACTTTCATCAACCTTGAACTCAGGAATCTTCAAAGCTTGGATCATTAGGACTTGGGATAATTCTTGAGTAAAAAGTGGAGTTTACTGCTATTAAACAACCTCCTCCCCTGGTGCAATTCAATGTTTCATACTGTCTACCAGACCTATAAACGGTATAGCTTGGACTGAGTATTTTTTCACTGTGAATGTCGCCATCAAGCCATCTTTCTATCACAGATATAAACTCATAGCTCGATGCAAGAATCGCCGTATAGAGTTCTCTTATTTTAGTTCTATGTATGTCTGCCATCATTTTGGTAATACAAAGAAAAGAGTGGGTTTTGACATTTTATGTCGCGTTTTTTAGTTTCCGTCAAAAAAGAAAATTTCTTTCGGTAATTCTAGTCGGTGCATTGTGGAAAGTAATTTTTAATTAAAAATGTGATGAACTCATTTTATGTTGCATAATCCATTAAACTATTTGATGTTGTACAAGTCATTGGGACAAATGTACCTTTTTTCTCGTGAAAACGCCGACCACCAAGTTTATTTAGGTCGTGTATAATATAATTTAGAATCTGTCTCCGAACTTGCAGTTGAGCGTTGAAAGGCGACTTGTTTGACTCGTAATTAACTCATATCAATTTGAACTTGCACATATGAGATGCATAGCCGTCATTAAATATTAAATATTACAAGTGACAGCACTGTAATTTATATAGGTTAGGTACTACGTTTGTACAATGAAACCTTAAACCGACCAAATTTTTCGGCGCGGACATCAAAGAAGCAGACAAAGCTGGCCTCTCATTGATATTCTGGGCTGTGGCCGAATACTACAATAAAACACCATTCGATTGTGTTGGTTTAGATATGTAGATGATACTTTTGTAATATGGCCTCATGGAGAAAAAAATTCAACTATATTTTTAGATCATCAAAACCAAAGGTCTTCAACCTTTTTTAGTGCAAGGCCCAAAAATCGATTTCACATCGTCCGAAGGGCCACAATGGTCCACGTCACTTAACCACTATATCAATAAAATAAAAAACGTATAAATTCGGAGTGTAATAATCTTTAATGGTAAAAAAGTTCAAGTATTTGGTTTTATTTTGGTAGTTCCAACCCGCAAATTTCCTTCGAGATGTGCGTCTGTAACTCTCGACTTTCGTTTAGACTTCACATTCTTCAAACAGAAAAGTCGAAAGAAAGACAAACAAAGCAAAACTGGTTTTAACGGGGATAATACTAAATTTTTTCAGGATTTGGACATGGAGATGTTTCACATGCCTCGATTCTCTACAGCAAGGGTCTTCAACCGTTTTTAGTGTAAGGGCCAAAAATCGATTTCACATCGTCCGAAGGGCCATTATGGTCTATGTCACTTTATCACCGTATAAATAAAATAAAAAACATATAATTTGTGATAGTGATAGTGATGAAGTGTGATAATCTTTATTGGTTAAAAAGTTCAATAAATTAATGCGATTTTTGACATTGTTTATTTTTGACAAGTGTGTCGATATTTGGTTTTATTTTTGTAGTTGCAACCCGCAAACTTCCTTCCAGATGTGCGTCTGTTACTTTCGACCTTTTTTTAGACTTCACATTCTTCATACGAGAAAACAGCTACCCGCACACATATGTGCTCCCAAACAGAGACATCATTTTCTGGGCTTGTTTTCGGATTTCAGGAAATGAGTTTTGATCGACATATTTTGAATAAAAATCAAAAAGACCTATGTCGAACATGTGTTTCATATCCGCACTACACTGCAAATCGATAAGCTCCATCTGACAATTTTCTGGCATGTCCTCAACGGATACACTGAATGGTTGGGCAAAGAGATTGATGTAATTTTCATTATCTCTGATTGGAACTCTTTTTTTGAGTAAATCTAGTGCTACGACATATTTATCCATATCTGTACATTCGCAACTCTTCAGTTTAGGAAAGTGCGTAAACTCTTTTTTCAACAACTGATTTTTCCATAAATCCAGTTTAAACTCACATGCCTTAACAGTGTCAAGTAGGTTGTTGATGAGATTTTCTTTTCCTTTTAGTTTGGTGTTCAAGTCATTGAGGTGCAGCGTGATGTCCGTGAGAAATCCAAAGTCACGCAGCCAGCCGGGGTCACTAAATTGAGGAACTGGTTTCCCTTTGGTTTCCATGAAGGAGGCGATTTCCTTCTTGAGTTCAGAAACGTGTTTTAGCATGTTTCCTCTGTTCAGCCAACGAACATCACAAAAATATGTCACATCACCATACTCGGCATTAATTTCGTGTAAAAAATTTTGGAATTTTCTGTGGTTGAGACCGCGTGATTTAATTAAGTTCACAGTTTTTACGACTATTTTGCACAAAGATTTTGTTGATGAATGATACAATGGTAATGCATTAAAGGAAGACCCTTCTTCTGTTTTTTTGTCAACCCCACGAGCCCTTCATTTTTTCCTACCATGGATGCAGAAAGTTTTGTCAACAGCTGCAGAAAGGTTTGTCAATTCTAAATTATATCGTCTCAGTACTGTCATCAAACACTTATAAATATCACATCCTTCTGTAGTTCCTTTAATCAGAAAAAGGGCAGCCATCTCTTCAGTGATTTCAAAATTATTATCAATGCCTCCAATAAATATAGCTAATTGAGCGGTATCGATTAAATCACGTTCTTTTAGTGCATTTTCAATGTCTGCCGCTAACTCTTCGATTCTTCTGACGACAGTAACACCGGACAATCTAACTTTAGAAAAAAGTTGTTTTTAGTCGGGCACAATACTTTAGCGGCGGCCTCCACATATTCCTTGATCAGTAAAACGTTTTGATTTCAAAGCTATTTTTCGGATATAATGCAGGTAACCTTCACGCTTGCTTCATTTTCAATGTTCTGCTCTTGAGAACTCTCTTGATGTCGCTGAAGGGGACTTTGTAGAGCTCTCACTTTATCTTGTCGTAATTATCCTTTGAATATCTTAAACTTCGTGGCATGCTTTGTATCGTAATGCCTTTTTAAGTTGTATTCTTTTAAGACTGAAAGGGATTCTTGACACACCAAACAGACAGGTTTTTGATTAACACTACCGAACAAGTACAGCTCGGTCCACTTTTATTGAAATATGCGCTTTTCTTCACTAATTTTTTATTTTTACCAGAAATAGAAGTCATTTTTAATGTCAAGGTAGAAGAAACGAGTCTAATTCTCCAATAAAAATATCCACGACAAAACTAAACTTGTGTGACTGCACGCCACAATGCAGTATCCGCCCTACACGTCAAAACGCACTATACTCAACTCACTATAATCACTTATCGCACAGGTAGCAATTTCACTGCTAGTTGGCACTCTTTCGCTTGTATCGCTTCGTTCGCTCTTGGAATTAGAATTGACCGCTGCCATGTGATGCCGGCTTTATATGAAATTTCGAGCAGCTACGAGACTGGACTAGTAGGTCCCTCTAGTAGTGATGATTTCTAGAATCGTTAGAAAGATTCAATAGACATGCAGCGTCATCTAGTGGCCTTATGGGTTGTCGTGATACCGAGTTCACAGAGTGGATCTGTTCTAACTAGGTGGCGCTAGTGTCATTCGCGGGAGCGGCGCGATACAGTATTTTCTTTAGCCTCTGGGTGCCGCAAGAAATTAGAAGGCGGGCCGCGGGTTGAAGACCCTTGATCTAAACCAACAACATTCTAATATAAAATTCGCTATGGAAATTTAGTCAGATGGTGCCATTCCCTTCCTTGATGTGTTAGTACAAATAAAAAAGAACGGTACCATAGGTAGGAAACCCCACACATACGGATAGATATTTAAATTTTAGTTCTCACCATCATCCATCTCAAAAACAATCCATCATTAATTCATTAGCCTTTATGGCATTATCAATATGTGATATAAATTCAATTCCGGAGGAGACAGAAAAACTGACCGAAGCTTCAAAATCAAACGGCTATTGCACTGAATATATTAGGCGTTCGACTATGCATTATAATAATCCCAGACCTAAACCAATATTGGATACTCAACCATTAAGTAGTGCAGTTTTACCTTTTATTCGGGATACCACAGATAAAATTGCAAAAATTTTGCGGAGATTCAACATTCGCACAATCATTAGTGCGCACAAAAAGATTAGGCAATGCTTAAAGACACTAAACATTCCTCAACTCTAGCCGTGAAAGCTTTCGAACCATGTATGTTATATTATACCCAAAAATTAAAAAACGTGGTATATTATATTTAAAAAAAAAACAAATTTGGCATTTGCCTTGCTTTTTTGAGACACCCTGTATTGATAAATATATGACCATTTGTAAAAGCAGATCGAGTCAAGCAACTTTTGTTACGGAATTTTTTTTTCTTAATTCAAAATGAACCGAGATATTTCCATTTAAGTATACATTGTAGATTCATAAAATGTTACATTTTGTACAGCAATGAATAAACAAATATCAAACATCGTTACCTTACCGAAGGCAATCCATAAATCCGGGCAAAGACTGCAGTGACGGCCAACTGCAACGGCCATTAGTATTCTGGATAAGGAACTCAATAGAAATCGGTCAGTGGTTTCTGGCCCTTGCGAGAAATTACAGGAGAAATGCCCATCAGTTCAGGGATTCAGATATATAGACTCCTGCGGCTCTTATATATGTTTTCTGGTCAGGCTCTTGTTACACTCCATCGAACGGCAATAGAAACCTTAGAGCGGTCTAGTCGTGCGAATTATCCGTTTTATTTAGGAAATAATGGACAATATGCGGAGATAAACAACAATACCAAGGAAAATGTGCTCTGTGTGTATTAATAAGCATAGTAAAGGATGCCAGTTCTCGAAGGTTTTTACGTAATGTCCTCGTTATTTGGAAAGATGGAGGATTGCAGTTTGCAGTGTACTATAATCGCGTCTAGCAACCAGAGGTAACAATTGATCCTTTTTAGCCGAACGTGCCCGAGTATCAAATGTTTTGTTTGAATGTAGCTCGAGATGTGAAATAATATAGAACTTTTTGTTAGTGCTATATCAGTATATTAATCTTATGCATATTGGTAATTTTTTTCAACTTTTCGTCGATTTGCTTGCAAATAATTATTCCATGTGGGCACCTACAAAAGGCATTTTCTATTTCTGTGAACATGTTAATAATTTTTTAAAGTTGTATGTCGAAATAGGCAAACATTTTTCGCAGTTTATTGATATAAATTTAAATAATTATAATTTATTATAATATAAAAATAATAATTAATTTTTGCTGATATAGTTTGGAGTAATAGGAATATCTGTGAATAGGTTAGGTTAGGTTACTTTTGTTGCAATTCAGTGTAAACCAAAGAAGTCCTGAATGACCACAACTTGATGAAAGCTGAATTTTAAGTTTTTGTGTTGGTAAACAAATATGTTGAAAAAAATGAAATGGTGGAAGCGATAGATCCACCGTAAATATTTTGAAGGCACTTTAAATGTAAAAATTTCGAAAATAATTGCTCGGAACGACATTTAAAAGGTATAACTTTTTGCTTAAAAACACGAGAAAAGTTAGATTTAAATAAAAACATAAATACAGTAAAGCACAAAAAAGAATTTGCTTTTTGTAGCCGAAGTACTGCAGAGAGCGCCCTCTACAATCTACATCAAAATTACTAACAAATTCAAATTCAAATTCTTCAGCTCAAAAACCTTCCAATCTTGAAATTTCGTGCAAAAATATTGTCTAGAAAAAAAATTAATTAGGAAAATCGAACATGAAAAATCACTTGGACACCCTGTATGTCGGTTATACATAATATGCTCGTATAAGAAGATTATACAGGGTGTTCCAAATTATTGGTACAAAATTGAACTGCAGATTCGTTGGATAAGAATATTCAGAATTGGCCTAACTTAGTTTTGTTCAAAAGTACTAAGCTAAGTTAAGGCCAATTCTCAATATTTTTATCCAAAGAGTCTGCCGTTCTATTTTGTACCATTAATTTGGGACACCCTGTATAATCTTCTTATAGTACCATATTATTCGTTTTCCTCTCAAGTTTCCAATATCAGGTCATTCAAAATGAACAATGGGTATGATCATGTCCAGAAAGAGCTTAAGGGTATTTGAAAAGATTTTTTTAGGAAAAAAAACAGTTATTATTTTTATATTTATATACAAATAATAATTTTATTTTGTTTGTGGGGCTCATGAAGATATAAAATAAAAATAAGTTTTCGTAAGCTTCTTGAATCTTCTTATAAAATACATAGCAATTGAATAAATGAATCGTCAGAATGCTTTTTGTTGTCAAATAAACATTGCATCCACTGGTTCTGGGCAATGCTTAAAGACACCAAAATATATAATTCCTTTGCAATCAGAAGGAGTTTATAATATTCCTTGTTCCTGCGGTAAAATGTATTAAATGTATAAAGTGTGTTGATTAGCAACTCTCGCGGCAGGTGGCGACAGCTAAACCCCACGAAGTGCGTTAATTTGCGATCGTGCGAATTCGGCCGAACGGTTGTTTGTTGTGCCTTCGCTTACCAGTAGCGAGTGCTACCTTTATGTGGAACAAAAGATATCACTTACAAAATTTTCAAAGCCTTCTTTGTTTCCGAAATACAAGGTGAAATTGAAAATATTGCATTTTGGGACTATCTAGACTATCCAGACCTATAAAACAGTACCGTGACTGACGGACTGACTGACAGATAACCTAAACCGATGGGCCTAGGGAGTCGAAATTAGGAGAAAATATTCCTGGAATAACCTAGGGGTGTACAAGTGTACTAAGGAGGGATTTTATAAAATTTAATCCGTAAAGGGGTGGTAAAGTTTGTATGAGGGTATTTTTTTAAGTTACACTGATGACTTTGTAGATATAGTCTTCCAAAGAAATAAAATAACAAGTGTTTCATTATTTTTGGAAGTCATCATCTAAGAAAATGAACGGGGGTGGCAAAACACTACCGTGACTGACTGACTGACAGCCAACGACAGCCTAACCCGGTAGAACCAGAGGCTTAAAATTTGGAGAACACATTCTTCAAGTACCCTAGGGGTGCACTAAGGGAGGATTGAAACAAAATGTCATATGTGACGGCGTGAAAAGTGGTGGGTAAGTTTGTATGAAAAAAAAAATAAGTTAAGATGTTGACGTTTTGTAAATATAGTCGTTAAAAGAAATAAAAACTGGTGTTTCATCATTTTTGAAAATTCACCTTCTAAGGTGGTAAATGAGGGTGGTAAAATTTGTGTGGGGAAACATTAATTTTGTCGTATCGATTTGAAATTTTGCAAGCATATGAAATTTGGATGACAATACGATAATTTGATACCATCCAGATGATCTAATTTTGACAAAATTATGTTGTGTAGCTTTTTAAACTATAACGTATTCCTCTTTCCCAGGGACAGAGGAGTGGGATCAGAATAAATCTGATCTACTGAAAGGAGAGCAGTGCCTATTCGTAGACGGCTTCAAAACCAATAAGGGTGTAGAAGCTGGAATCCATGGAGTAAGGCCGAAGTTTGCTCTGTCAGTAAGCCTTGGCAATAACACCTCAATATTCCAAGCAGAAGTTCATGCTATCGAATTGAGTGCTAGAATGTTGCAGAATCAACAAATAACACATAAAACGATAAAATTTTCTCAGATAGTCAAGCGGTCTTTAAAGCACTTGAAGCGAGTCATTGTACATCCAAAACAGTTTGGAACTGCTAAAAGGCACTTGTTGGTCTAGGGAGCATCAATAAAATCGCCCTTATCTGAATACCAGGACACGCGGGCCTGGAGGGAAGTAAGTTTGCGGATTTCCTAGCAAAGAAGGGAGCAGAGACAAGATTCGTGGGACCTGAACCAGCTTTAGGAGTAGCCCACGATAAGGCCAAGCGCGCAATTTTAGATTTGGTTGAGGAAAAAGCTAATCTCTGCCAGGTCTGTTCCATGCAAAGGCATTTATCCCCCTTCCTATCAAGAAGAGGATAACAGAAAGTCTGTTAAATATGAACAGAATTAAGCTCAAAACAGCAATAGGCCTATACACTGGCCATTGTGTGATGGGTCTTGAATCCGAGTGCCGCCTATGTATGGAGGATGACGAGACATCCAGCCATGTGCTGTTTGAATGCTTGGCAGCTGCCAGGATCAGATCTCCAAAGGCAGAATCCCCAAATGCAGTAATGAGACTCATTGAGAAGTTAGAGTTACTTGGGGAAGTGTAAATATAAGTGTGAACCACAATAGACCGCAGAGTCGCAGTGGAAGGTCGGTTTAATCCTCTCATTTTTAACCTTAGACCTTATTTCTCTTTATTATGAGCATTTGTCTAATTTGTTTGCAAATGAGTGACCCTCCAATTAAAATCCGCGATTGGGTCACGTGACGTATTGGCCAATCATAACGTACCATATTCTGTGAGCGGTTCATTATTTAGATGCAGCAGGATTATTGTTTAAACAATGTCACCTGTCTATATTATCAAAGTTATATTCCTTAAGCTTGACATCTCGTTTAGAAATAAGCGCTAATTTTGATTTATGTGGGTATTTTGAAAAATCAATAATTATTTATTTATTTATTAGTTCTTTAGGATACAAACACGTTACCCTAAATATGGTATCCGCTTAATTTATATAACGTAAATTAATAATTACCACAAATCAATGATAAAGTAACAATAATAAAAATGATAACAACAATATCAATAACAATCAATGGAAACAATAGTCAGATAGAAAAAGATAAATGCTTAACATAATAAGAAAAAAATGGCCTACGTTACTCTACAGCAGCGCTTCTCAAACTTTTTTGACCACGGGTCCCTTTTGATTTCAACTTTAAAGGTTTTTATTTAGCCCCTATACGTAGCAGTGATTAAAAATGCTGATTGGATACTGTGCGAATCTTTATTAATATATTTACAAAATAAAATAGGTTATATGCAAAAAATAGATACTATAGGTATATTTTATGTTACTATGAACCCGTCAAATGATTGATTTCGTGACAATTTTTGGTATAATTTCTGATGAATTGTTCGCTAGTATGCAAGCTTGTCTAAGTTTCGTATTACCCGTATTGGGATTTATCTTCAAGAACTCCTCGCAACCAGCAGCAAACCATCCTTCTACTTGACTAATCTTGTTCTGAAAATATCCTTTTCTCAATTTCAATTCAAAATTTATGGTAAAATTGGTCTAATTAGGGAAAAAGGACCAGGACGTATTATATCGATTTTTGGTATGCTTGAAGAAAAATGTATCATTTTATAGATGCTGGGGGAGCCTCTGGGGGATGTCAAAATGATCGTGGTTTGTCATAGAAAAAGTTCCTTGTGCCCCTTAACTGATACAGAAAGGCCCGAAGGGGCACCCAGCGATTTACCTTTTCGGTTCTAATTTTTGAACCGACTTGTATAATTTAAATAATAATATTTTATGTAGACCATAAATACTCATAGAACATACTACAGTAGATATTTTATATCATCAGGCAAATCAAGAATGAACTTGCCAACAAACTAAACTGCCGGCCACTTGAAACAGTTCACTTGCATTTTTTGGTAAAATTTAAGTTCAAATATTTTTAAAACGAGATGAGATACTGAGGTGCGACTTTCAGCTGTATCTTGCAAAATTTATTATATATAACTAATGTTAGGCGTAAAACTTACCTAAGCTAAAAAGTTATTAAACTATTTGGAAACACTATATCCAAGAAGGTGAATAGGTCGGCGAATTCCCGACAAGTGGCCAGCGCGATCGCCAGACATTACAATTCTCGCCTTTTTCATCTGGACCTACATTAACCCGAAGATTTTTAATACATTTGGTGGAAAAAGGTGAAACACGAAATCTACCTTACGTAAAACTAATCTTCAGTTAATTGATCGCGATTTGAAAACGGTTCTATAAAAGGCTTTAAAACTTTGGAGTTAGATTACACATAAAAACGTCTTTAAAACGAGATATCACTTGACCCCTGTTTCTATTTAAAAAATATTATTATATATATGCCCTGTCGCTATTTCGAAATCTAGAATTGTAATTTTATAGTTTAAAAATAGAGTTTTATGTCTCATATATATGTCCCACAGTACAGGGTGTTAGACAAGAATCTGCAAAAATGTAATTCCTTATTTGCTTCGAAAATCTACAATACCAATTTTTTAGTTCTAATTGTTAGATTAGCGTAATCCTTGGTGAAACTGTAAAAAATGGTTTTAAATTTTTTTTTGTTAAAAAATTAAATTTTTCCACATAATAAACAGTAACTTTTTATTAGCCATTTGATGTAAAATTTTCTTGCTAGAGGGTCTTTAGGTCATATTTTTTTTATAATGTGCAAAGTCTGCACTACCCAGAAAATATACTGGGTGTTACATGTCTCTTGTGTTACCCGATGTTGGTAAATTTGACCGTAAAATCATAAATCATCTGTATTTGTAAAAATCATAAAGTTAGAGAGAAAATTAAAAAACCGTTTGTAGTAAATATTCACTACCACTTAAAATTTAAGTAAAAACTTTAAAATTTGAATTCTACGTACATGATCTTTAGGATTGCTAGGGTTTTAAGTAACCTTGCCACATTTTTTTCACACCCTCTATGTTCTGGGTAGTGCAGACCATGCACATTATAAAAAAAATATGACTTAAGGGCACTCTAGCAAGAAAACTTTACATCAAATGGCTAATAAAAAGTTACAGCTTGTTATGTAGAAAAATTAAATTTTTTGACCAAAAAATCATATCTCAATAAGTTTGATGGGTTACCAAAAACCCATAAGAAGTGTCCGTGGCTTTAGACTTCTAGTTTTCAAAATGGCGACCGGAAGATATTTTAAAGGCGTTTATGCGTAATCTAATCCCAAAGTTTCGAAAGAAAAAAATTGAAGGTGTGTGGTCTGGCGATCGCGCTGGACACTCTGTTGGAAGGTAATATCCATTTGGAATATAGGCGGATTTGTGGTATCACTTTAGTAATATGTATAGTATTTTACAGCAGCTCGACTTAAAAAGGGTCATTCAAAATTTTTTCCAAAAATATAGGATCTATAATATGTTGTCGTTCAATGCATTCCCAAACTTTCTTGGAATATTGATGTCTGTTCGCACCAATACCTGCAATTTGGCGTATTGATACGGCAGTTCAGAAAAAAATATGCTTTTACTATTAAAATAATATGGTCAAAATAGTTAGTTATTATTCTATTTGGCATTACTTTGTAAAAATCATGTCATTTCTTTGCATCATGAAGTTTGTAGTTATGAAATTTGTTTCTATTGAAATTTTCAATGGTCGATCTGGAAACGTCACACGTTTCAGCCACATGCTTAGTAGGTTGTTGAGGCTTTGTAAACATTTCAGCTATGGCCTGGATTTGCACATCCTCCCGTATCTTCGGCCTATCGGATCTTGGAGTGTATTTAACTGACCCTAGCGTTCTACATTCGAAGTCTGGTTCTCAACGCCTTCCTTCATACTTTATCCACACTCAGAACTAGTCCAAAATGTACTACGTACACATAGTTTTGCTCTAGATTAATACAAGGCTAGATCCAAGGCCCAGAGCATTTAAAAAATTTCGAAATTTTACGTCATTCACATATTGTATAGAGTCCGTCTAGGAATAAACGTGTTTTAAGAGCAATATCGTAATAATTGAAAAATGAAGAATTAAAAAAAGTTCAAGTTGGATCATTTCTCTACAACTCACTGATCTACGTTTTTTTCGTACAAGGTTGCGAATGTTTCTTATTTTTTTTATATTTTTTTTTCAGTTTCCATTTTTTTTCCAAAAAAACCAGTGCGTAAATTCGATTTTTGATCGGTTTATTATGATTGTTTCACTGATGACATAGCGACATTTCATTGTTTGTCAAATTTTATTATACTTAGCTCTAAAAGAAATAAAATACAAATATATCTCAAACTCTACAAGAAAAAATAGAAGCAGTTATAATATTTGACGAGGCCAATAGAAACTGCAACGTTGCTGTCGTCCTGTTCAATGTACCTTTTCCCGAATGTCCAATTTGCTGCAGGTGTTACCAAAAACTTTAGAACGCTTGATAATTCAAAGAAACGGCTTGCTTTTTGCAAAAATACGAAAAAAAGATTGATAGCAAGCCCAAACTTTACGCACAATATTCGCTTCAGTGACGAAAGCACATTTTTTCTGAATGGGCGTGTCAATTCTCAAAATTGCAGGTATTTGAGCTATGTCAATCCCCAGAGTTTTCGCGAGTGTCATAAACAATAGCCCCAGAAATCTAATGTTTGGACAGGCACTTTAGGCACAGGCACTACTTTTCTGTAAAGGGCCCAAAATATAATAAGTCTCCTTATCACTGAAGTTGTTGCCACAAATTTGCGTGAATTCCAAGTTACCTTCAAACAAGACCATTTTTTTATTTATTTATTTGGAAGCAGTATATCCAAGAAGGTGAATAGGTCGGCGAATTCCCATAAAGTGGCCAGCGCGATCGCCAGACCTTACAATTCTAGCCTTTTTCATCTGGACCTACATTAAACCGAAGATTTTTAATATATTTGGTGGAAAAAGGTGAAACACGAAATTCACCTTACGTAAAACTAACCTTCAATTAATTGATCGCTATTTGGAAACAGTTCTATAAAATGCTTTGAAACTTTGGAGTTAGATTACACATAAAAACGTCTTTAAAACGAGTTATCACTTGACCCCTGTTTCTATTTAAAAAATATTAATATATATATGCCCGGTCGCTATTTCGAAAACTAGAATTGTAATTTTTGGTTTAAAAATAGTGTTTTATGTCTCATTTATATGTCCCACATTTTTTGGCTGTTTAATAAAATTTCATTAATGGAATTTATTTAAAGGATTTTCCTCTACAGGTATACTACCTTATAATAACACTGATGAAGAATAAGTTTTTGTCGAAACGTTTGTTTTTAATATCAATATCTTGAAATAAAAATATGATACAAGAAAAAAGCCATTAACTCTACCCCCTACGATCCTTAACCCAAAAAAAGTCCCTTTTATATATATATATACATATATATATACACATATAGATATATATATATATAAATATATATATATATATATATATATATATATATATATATATATATATAGAAATATATAAATATATATATATATATATATATATATATATATATATATATATATATATATATATATATATAGATATATATATATATATATATATATATATATATATATATATATATATATATATATATATATATATATTACTTAATAGCTATTTTCGAGACTAATACTTAGATTAAATAGATGTTAATTTAGACCATCCTCCACGTTAGTCTTACCTGCAGCCCATTTACCTTTTCCCATGCATAGGACATATTATTATGTGTGTGAGTAATAAATTCGTTATCGAAGCCGTTGATAAATCGCAATACTGATGCAGCGGCTTCTATGTTGCTCTAAAAATATATGTTTAATACTTAAGTATATGCCGTTTTTGTCAAGTAAATTAGCATTGGTATCCTAAATATTTGTTACAACTTACTTGCAAATGTACTATGTTTGCATCCTGAAACAGAAATAGATATTATGTAAAACATTTATAAAGTACCAGTAAATAGTTGTCTTTGCTGCAGGAAAGTCTGACGAATGACATATATCACTTTGAATAGAGGATCCATCCAATGTAAAGTAAATTAACTCATACATGGAACTCAACTTTGTATTATATTCTGTATAGTAGGATTTCTCAGAGTTGCCAGACCGTGACGTACTGCATCTGATCAGCCGGTAAAATTTTTTTGTAGATAAACATAGTTTTTGTAATGTATTTCTAAACAATAGACACTTTTGGCAACCCCAAACCATATATTGTTGCATTCTAATTAAACTGAACACGAAGAGTTAATGTAGTTAATTTATTTGTAACTGATAAAATGTCTTTTCAAAGTATAATCATTGGTCTGTCTAACAAAGAAACTTCAAGGGTGTCACGGAAAATCATGAGAAGTTGGAAAGAGTAAGGGTGAAATTTTTTAAAATATATTTGGCTTATTATTTTTCAAAGCACTCCAATTGTACACTAAACTGATTCTTTCGGATTTGCATTATCTTTATTGTTTTGGTTTCACAAAATCTCCAACCGTTTTCAAGTATAAATTAAAAGCTATTTCTAAAGCTACGGGCATATGTACCTGAACCGTGAAGATTTAGAAGGTGAATTTGAGCTAGAAGCACCTTCCATATGTTTGGAATATCGACTCTAGGCTTACTGAAAATGCCTTGATCCCTTTCTATGAAAGTTGTTTCTATAAACTTGCGTTTTCACCAGTGCTGCTCTTGGTTTGACCAGACGTGTTCCGCTATTCCCGATTTTGACGTCGGTCTTATACTAAGAGGGCGTTTTGTCTCTCCAATGTACGATTCACCACATTCACTCGGGATTTGATAAATGCAGTTTTTTTTCTTGCATAAGGAGCAGCATTTGCGAAAAGGAAAGTTTATATAAGCAGCTTTTATAGAAAGGAAATAAGGCATTTTCAGTAAGCCTAAACTAGATATTCTAAACATATGTAAGCCGCTCCTAGCTCAACCCAGGAGGCGTAGCCCGTAATTTTAGAGATAGCATTTTTTACACCTGAAACCGATTGGAGATAATTACCATTCGAAACGTTGTGAAACGAAAATAATAAAGAAAATGCAAGTTCGAGTTTAGTGAACATTCAAATTCAAATTGTACTTAAAAATGTATTCAAAAAATTTGTTCCAATTTTATTTTAAATATATTTTTATTTTTCTAGATTCTTACAATGGCTTTCAAACTGACGTTTAAACCAAATTTTACAGAATTAAATATTATAAATATATAAAATAAATAGAATTAAATACATATTTAATTCTGTAAACTTTGTCTAAACGTTAATCATTAGAAAGATTTTTACCAATTGTTAAAAATGTTTTACTTATTTTTTACCAAAGTATCCAGAAAAGAGCTTATAATAAAACTTTTTTTATTTAAAAAAGTGAAATATATTAATATTTATATAAAATCATTTTCGAATAATTACGTGCATATACAAACTGTGTCGAAACTTTATACGAGGAAGATTCCGGGTAAGAGTTTGTTTACCGATTTTCTTTTAATTTATTGTCTACAAATTTTGTCATTTTAAGGTAATATAGATTTATTTCCTACAATGCCCCATATCTTTAGTTACATTGAATATGACAAGATTTTCATTTCTGAGTACTGTAATTCACTTCGTTTTTCAACATGAAGGGATCCAGTTTTAAGTAGATACAGCAGTGTAACAAAATAAGGTAAGTATGAAATTATGCCGGATCTAATGGCGAGTTCTACATTGCTGCCAAGTTTACTGTTTTTCTGTTACAAAAGGAAAAAAGAAATTTTAATGGATCGGTATATTATATTACTTTCTTAGAATCTGCGTAAAATTGTCGATATTTTTTATTAAGAGAACTTTTTATAAAAGTTTTTCCGAAAATAAGGGTCTAATATACATAAGTTAATATATTACATACCAATGTTAAAACACCGGCACACAAAAGGTTACCTGATATGTTTGATAATGTCAATTTATTTACAAAAATGGATCGTTTTATTGAAACTTAAATAATTGAAATTTTAATTATACTGGGTTATGGGGATAGAATGCGAAACCTGCCAGATGTTTGTAACATTTTTAATTCCAAATATCCCAACAGAAATATAATAACTAAATCTACCGTAAGTAAAATTAACAAAAAATTTCGTGAAACTGGAAAGGTAAAAGATGTTGTACGTTCTGGCAGACTGGAAAGCACAATAATTCCTCATCTTGCTACCAAAACACTAGCGAAAGAAAATAGCGTCTCAACTTTAAAAATAGGTTGTAAAAAACAACGGAAACAATAAAATACAAAAAGAAATATGTAATAAAACAAACAATAAATGAATAAAACTTAGTAAGGTGTTTAAAATGTTGTCCATTTACTTCCTGACATTAAAAAGAATGCCGGCCTCTCCGATTCGTCTACATTCAATTTCTATTCGCTCCTTTAATTTCTCGTGGTAATTGGGCTTAGTTTTATATACCACATTTTTAAGTTTTTCTCACAAAAAGTAGTCAAGGGGCTTTAAGTCCGGAGACCGAGGGGGCCACTCTATTGTACCCATACATCTCCCAAAGAAAACATTGTCTATATATTCCCGAACATTCCGAGCAAAATGCGGTGGGGCATCATCCTGCTGAAACAATATTTCATCGTATGGTGCACCATTACCTAAAAAAAAATCAAGTTTAAATGCTTAATAAAGCAGGTAAAGTAAGGAACTTACGGTTTTCCGGAAATAGTTCTGCAATAGCTGGGACAATTTCGGTCCTGAAAAGACTCAAATATCTTTTTCCAGTTAATGTGTCTTCCATGAAGAAGGGGCCGAATATTTTTGCACTCTTTATACAACACCAAACATTTATCTTTTGGGAAAACTGGATATGATTTTCACGTATCCAATGGGGATTTTCCTTGGCCAAATATCGACAATTATGCCTGTTATCTTTTTTTCCATTAAAAAAAAGTTGCTTGGTCAGAAAAAATAATTTGATTGAGAAAATTTTTAGATTGGTATTGCAACGTTCCATCTTGATTTTAATTAATGTTCTGGTAGAAAAGGTATGGATTTTCTTCCAAACTGATTAAAACATTCAGAGCCTTATAACCATTTGTTGCGTTTTTAGGTCTTTCAGAACGTACAGCATCTTTTACCTTTCCAGTTTTACGAAATTATTTATTAATTTTACTTACGATAGATTTAGTTATTGGATTTCTGTTAGGATATTTGTCATTAAAAATTAACATCTTACAAGTTTCGCATTCTATTCTCGTAACCCAGTGACAAAGTTTTGATTCTTTGGATTTCAGTTAAACGATCAATTTTTGTAAATCAACAAAACTGACATTGTCAAACATACCAGGTAACCTTTTATGTGCAGGTATTTTAATAAAAGATAATACATTAAAAAAACTGTTGAATTTCGTAAAAAGTGCTCTTAATAAAAAGTATTGAAAATTTTAAGTAGATTTTAAAAAAGTAATATATTATAGGGTGTTTTATTTAAAAAAATCCTTTCATAACAGAAAAATGGAAAAGTTGGCAGCAAATAGCAATGTGGAACTTGCCATTGGATCCGGCATAATCTCACACCTAAATGTACAGGGTTTTTCCTTATAATTTGCCATCCCATCAAATCTTTTATTTCAAAAGATATAAAAACGTGTTTAATACGAAAGTTGTAGGATTTCATATGAAGATTTACACCACGCTAAAATCAAAAACAAATGACACCCTGTATATTTTTATATTTAGAACAGTAGTTTTTGAGTTATTCGTTTTCAAAATAATCCCTTATTGATGCTTAACTTAATTTATTGGATCTAGATAGCCGTGAGTCGCCGTGGGTGCAATTCAGCCATTATGTGAATCACGAGCCATGAAATGTCAAATGAAACCAAAATTTGTTTTTTGAATAACAGTAATACATTTTATTTACGTTTTACGTCAAATTAAAAATAATACCTAATAATAATGCTTTTCACTGAATAAGAAAAAATTTTGTGGAAAGAAAAAACTTTTTCAAAAAGAAAAGAAAATCAAATGCAAATTTAAAGGAAGAGTTTAACATTGTATTATATTTTGAAGGTAATTTTCTATTTATTTAATAAACATGAAGTATAAAAGAATTATTTTTTAGAAAATCCGCACCGGTCAATTCCCGACGTTTCCAGACTTACAGGGAAATCATGGAAAACAATTCATAGGATTTTGAAAAAATATGGTTATCATTCCTATAAAATTAGGCCAGTGCAATATTTAGCAGACAATAATATAAATGAACGACTTTAATTCTGTCAAGAAACGCTCAGAGATTTCGAGAAGATGACCAATTTTTTAACAAAATTCTATACATATTTTTGGGCAAGCCGAAATCCACCTGTAATTGAAGAAAGGAAGAAGCAAGGGCGTAAATCGTTGCATGTGTGGTGCGGCGCCTTTTAGAGACACTTCCCATTCGTCAGTACACTAGATTAATTTGGCATCAAGATGGCGCACCGCCCCATAATGTCCAACCGGTTACCTTTTTTTTAAATAATCACTATGGTTTATGGATCGGAAGGCAAGGCTCAATTTGGTGGCCGGCCAATAGCCCCGACCTTACACCCCTAGATAATATTTTGAAGGGATACTTGAAAGATAAAAACTACTTAAGTAGGACTGATAATTTACAAGAATTACGGCAAAAAATCGAGCAAGAAATAGTAATGTTAAATACCGAATATCCCTTCTTTGTCAGCAATGATATTAACAGAATGGGACACATGTTCGAAAATTGCTTTAACAATGGCGGTGGTCATGTAAATAACTTATAATACAGATTTTATAAATGTTATTGTTATCTTTGTTAATTCACCGGCATTTGTATTTGTTGTTTGTTAATTACATATATTATATTATACAGAATAAACTAGTTGTCTTTTTATAACTTTTAATATTAAATTTGCTATAAATATATAAATTTAAGGTAAAACGTAAATAAAATAAATAATTTTTTATTGAAAAAGAATAGGTAATTTTGGTTTTATTTGACATTTCATGACTAGAGTGATTCATTAATCATAATGGCCAAATTGCACCCACGGCCACTCACGGATGTCTAGATCCAATAAAGTAAGTTAAGCACCTCATAATTTGTTATTTTGAAAGTGAATAGCTTAAAAACTAGTGTTCTAAATATAGATATTTTATATATTTTTGAAAAGAGGACAATGATGTGCATCTAAAAATTTAAAAATATACAGGGTGTTTAAAATAACAAAATTCATGGTGATTTCTATATTTTTCGATAGTCACTTGTTTTTGATTTTAGCACAAATCTTCAGATGAAATCCTACAACGTTCGTATTAACCAGTTTTTTGTATCTTTTGAAATAAAATGTTTAAAGGGGTAGCAAATTATAAGGAAAAACCCTGTAGATATTTTCATTAAATTCAGGCAAGCGACAATTGAGATATTTCGCCGTTCCCTGACTTTTGTTACAAGTTGTATAAAGTTCGTCGCATGAATCTGAGGCTATTAAAAGAATGAGAGTAACTCTGGAAATGCTGTATTACCCACTGATGATTGGCGAAAACACCGGATATCCATGTAAACGGCTTGTTTTTGCCAATCATCCTCCATTCGTCACGGCCCTAGATCCGTTTGGCACATTTTAATGTTTGTGAAACAGATGAAGAAGAAGATTTTGGGAAAACAAAATTTTAAGGCATTTAAAAAATTAAAAAAATGATCTAAATTCTGCTGAAGAAAAGCTGGAAGTGACTACAAGGGACAGAGTCAGTCGTTTAAGAACGTCTGAAACAAAGTTTATAAGTCTTTCATTTTCAACCAGTGCAACGTCTCTGTGATGGTGAGCAACCTTTAAGGCTCCAATTTTGTGAATAATGCTACACAATGAAAAACTGTTCAAATATCTTTTTTTGTGATGAAGATCAGTTCCCCCGTAATGAAGTCAATAATTTCCATAATGGATATTGATAATTCGAAGAAAAAGATCGATTTAGTACCAATATTTTGCAGGTTGCTTGACGACAATTAATTTAGTCTATATATTATCACATCTGACAAGAGGAGCCTAGCGGGATTTTAGGCACTTAAGATTGAAATTCCGATTAAAAGAAAAATCGGCTTATTAAAAGGATATCTCAGTTATAAATACATAAAAATTACATTTTCCGTATAAAATAATACATCATTCTGTTACCAAAAAGGGGCAATAAACTAGGGCCTTAAACGATTGGATGAATAGTATAGTCAGCCTGCAATGAACGAGAGGTTAAACCACTTAGTTTTGATTTTTGCTGGTGACTGACGATATGTTCAAGTGTCTTGAGAGTGTTTATATCAAATGTATTATACACAGACATAATCAATTTTGCTTAGCCAGCGATCCTAATTTTAATATATTCTTGTTTACTCTGGCGGACGTTTAATAAGCATGACATCTTAGCCTACTTATTTATTTTACGGAATATTAATATTTTTAAGATACAAATCTTTTATTGACATTATATTAGATGAGCGTTTTTCTGGAGAATCCTAATTAGAATTTTCGTAAGAAACCTTGGTTAAAGTATTAGAAAGCGGTCCTCTAATTGAATCGTTGGATTGGTAACGGCGCTCCATAACGATGGCCACCAAGATGATGAGACCTAAATCCACCTGATTAGTGACTTTGGGGGTGGATGAAATTATTCGATTCTATTGTCAATGCTGCAGCTGTTATTATAAGCAACCATTTTTAATTTACCGTGTAGCAAAAATGATTGTTAAGTGGGCAGGACATGCATTGAAAGTGGTAGTAGTATGTTTAATTTAACATTTCATGTATTCTCACAATACATTTTATGTAATTAATTTCATGTTGAAATAAAAATGAATTTAGAATCAGGACTATTTATTTCGAAAACGGTTGAAAATTGAACTAAAACTACTGCCTTATTTGTTTTATTTTGATTTTATGAACACATTATCGAAATATTGACATTTACTTCCAAAAAACCTTTTAACAGAAATATATTTTACTCTTTCTCCTTTTTGTTTAACTCTCATGTTGTTTTTGTCAAGCCAATAGTCGTAGGTTATAACATACTCTACTAGTGAAATAGCTCTGGGTGAAATATTACAAAATGTATAGATAGATATACATATCTTACCTTAAATAAGCCCATGTTGTATATGCGCATCAAGCACATACCCATACAACTAACACCCAGAATAGCAAAGCTTACTCCTAATATGACGCAAGAGTACAGACGACAATTACTTTGCTTGTCTGGAACCGATTGAGGTCCGTAGCACCGGTAGCAAAAGGCCCTGTTTCCAATGAATCTGTTACAGCGTGGACAGTGTTCGCCCACGCTCATTGAACGTGGGGAGCTCCTAGCTAAAAGATTGTAATAATTAAATCAAAAAATTCATCCATTATCCCAAAGATACTGAATTGATGAAAATTGATTCTCCAAACCTACAGTATCATATATTTTTTTATATTGGTTACATGTTTCGGCAGAAAATAAAATTCAAAAAACAATACGGTAAAACATATCTTTAGATGTAAATAATCTGTTTCCCGTTTCCCATGACACCGCCGACAGTATTTTGCTAATTAAGAACCTTTTAATGTGCAAGTTACTCGTCCCTAATCTCCTTGTGAATAATAATATATTATTACTTTCTACACTACTGGAACAAAACTTTTTTCAATTTAATAAGACATTTTTTTGACAGAAAGAGGGTTTGCACCATATATTTATGAGAGGGTATATAGCTTGTATGTCATATTTAGCAGAAAATTGATCGAAATTTGGCAAAGAGAGCAGGCGCAAAAAGAGAAATGTCATTTAGGCAGTTCATAAATGATTTTACAATTGATAATGATCAAAGGAATATAAACAAAGCATATTTTTCTTATTTTATATTATTTTCGGGCTTCAAGCGGTTGCTTAAACCACCTCGTGGACAAGACGATAGTGTGTGGAAACGATATAAAACTGTTGACCACTTATCTATATATAGTATATGAACATTTTTGTGTTGTACGTAGAGGCGTCTTCTATGACATATGAATTTTACCCGAGATTCGCACGCGTTTTTAATAAAATTCGTTTCAAATTAACAAAACTCCGTTCGTAGGAACCATTTCTTTTTATCTAAAAAAAATAAGCCTCTCAGAGGGTGGCAAATTATAAAAAATTACCCTGTACATAATATAAATTAAAACTATAAATACTCACAAAAATGTGTTTCATTCTACGTGTTACCCGCCTGTGGATGGTATTTTCATTTAGACCCAACGAAATGTGCCCGTGTTTGAAAATGCTCATTCAGTATAAATTGAAAACATATTGACTATAAACTAAATAAATAAACTAACCGTCAAGAGGAGGAGGGAGCACTATGCCGAAAAAGCGACACGCAAAGAGGGGACATGTGACACCAGAGAGGATATATACATGAGAGGATATCATAATCGTCTTGTTACCTCATTATACTGCTAAACATGTGAAGTTGTTGAAGTACAAGTATTTTCGTTAGTTGTTTATACTTATTAATTTTATTTATATGGTTGGTTAACTGTTTTATCGATAAGGGCAATATATTAAAAAAATTAGAATCAAATAATAAAATTTTTCTTTGTAAACGAGATTTCTCGAACAAAGGTATTTTGAAATATTCATAATACCACAAGAGAGGCAAAATTTTCTGATTGTGAAAAAATTGTGAAAAATGTCATGAGCGAAATTTCTAAAAGACAACAAACTTGAATATACGAGAGGAAAATTTTACCTTCAAAATTTTTTCTCGCGTGGTATTCGGCATGACTATTTCACGAGAACAATGTCTTACCATATATAATATCAAATAAACCAGTCAATTGAGTCAATTTCTAATTCAGAGCCATCAAGGACTAAATGAATTTTCACTTAAGTGAACTAAGTATAACGAAAATACAAACCTGTCGTATAATAACAACAATAATTCATAAAGTGATAGCAGCAGCTATAACCACGCTAACACAGAACAATCAGAAACTCCCGGCACGACACAGAAACACCAACAACATAAAACCAAAATTTAAATGGCAGATAAGGATCGAAAACAAAATTAACAAAATTAGAAAAGAATTGAGACATTTTACCCAATCCATGAACGGCAACAAGTCAAAACGTATCACACAAAGTGTAGAGAAAATCAAATCTGCTTCTCCTGATTACCCGCTTACAGAAATCCTTGACACTCTGAAGCAAAAATTATGCGAATTATGTGAATGCCGCAATGCCGAAGATACAAAGAATCAAATGAAAGAAAGGACGCTAACAACCTGTTTCGAAGAAGCTAAAAACAGTTCTACCAAAAAATCATGAGCAATGAGGAGGCACGAGTAATATGACCACCGACCAAACAAGAGATCACAGAATACTGGAAAAGTATTTGGTCAGAACTAAAACTACACAATAATAACGCTTCATGGATTAAAGCGGAAGAAGACAGACACAAGTGCTTAGAGGAACAAGAGGACTTTGCAATGACAACACAAGAAGTTGCAGAAACAATCAAATACACGTATAACTGGAGATGCCCTGAAATAGATAACATTCATAGCTTCTGGTACAAACAGTTTACCTCCACACATGAAGCTCTCACTCGCCAAATTAATGAAATTATTTTAAAACCTAGCACACTCCCCAGTTTTCTCATCCAAGGAATAACATACCTTAAATCCAAAAATTCAGACAATAAGGACCGGTCAAATTGCCGACCTATTACGTGCCTTCCAACCCTATATAAGATCATCACAGCCACAATTACCAGGAGAATAGAACAACATCTAGCACACAAAAACATTCTAACGGAAGAACAAAAAGGGTGCAGGAAAAACAGCCGAGGATGCAAGAAGCAGCTCATCATAGACAGCGTCATCATGGAACAAATCAGGAAAAATTATAGAAACCTTCATGCTGGTTACATAGATTATAAAGAAGCCTTTGATTCGATACCCCACAGTTGGCTAACCAGAGTACTAGAATTATATAAAGTCAATAAAAACATCAGGCAATTTCTTACGCAAATCATGAGTACGTGGAAAACTAAAATCAACCTCAGAACACAAAAAGAGCACATCGAAACAGAAGAGATCTACATCAGACGAGGTATGTTCTAGGGAGATTCACTCAGCGCTTTGTGGTTCTGCTTCTGTCTCAATCCACTCTCAAACACACTGAATAACACAAATTTCGGATTCCAAATTAAACACCAAAAAAATAACCTACACAAAATAAACCATCTCTTGTACATGGAAGACATAACATTATATGCAAGCACAAAGGCACAGCTAAAAGAACTCCTTAAAATCACAGAAACGTTTACCCTGGACATCAACATGGAATTTGGTATAAGTAAATGCAAGCTAATTCATATCAACAAGGGACAGGAAAGACCACACTACGGAGGAAACAATCAACAATGAAACTATAGACAACATGCTCAAAGAAGAAACGTACAGATACCTAGGCTTCCATCAACGCACCAAAATTAACCACACTCATGTCAAATCAGAGCTCAAGACAGAATTTAAAACCCGACTTACAAAGCTACTAAAAACAATACTGAATTCCAAAAACCTAACGAAAGCTATTAACACCTTCGCCATACCTATTCTTACGTATTCGTTTAGTGTCATTAAATGGTCACACACAGACATAGAAAACATTCACATTCTCATACGCTCTGAATTCACTAAACACAGGAAGTTACATCCCAACGCATGCAAGGAAAGACTCACTATCGAGAGAAAAGAAGGAGGAATGGGAATTATAGATATACAATCGCTAAATAAAAAGCAAATTTACGAATTCAGAAAATTATACACTGCTCGACCTGTCTCAAACGAGTCACGCAGCAGACGCACACAGTCACATCCAATCACGACTAGAGAAGATGAACACCTGGTCTGAAAAAACACTTCACGGAAGACACAGATACTACATAAAGCAAGACCATATACATAAAAAGCTTTCATATACGTGGTTACAAGAAGGGCAGCTGTTCCCTGAAACAGAAGGCTTCCTGCTTGCCATCCAGGACAAAGTCATAGCAACCAAAAATTACCGAAAGCACATCATCAAGGACACAACCATTGAAGACGAGAGGTGTAGGAGATGTCACCAGCAGAGAGAAACGATCGATCACATAACGAGTGGATGTAGAATAATGGCCAGAACTGAATACACCGCGAGACACAACTCAGCAGCGAAGGTCGTTCATCAAGCATTAGCGACAACATACAAACTAACAGAGAACACAGACCCTTACTACCATTATACACCAACATCTATACTTGAAAACGAAGACTACAAAGCTCTACTGGGACATTGACATCCACACAGACAAAACAATCCCCGCAAATAGACCCGATATCACCTTTCAATCCAAAAAAGAGAAAATCACTTATTTAATTGACATGGCTGTCCCCAACGACGAGAACATCCAAGCGAAATACAGTGAAAAGATCGCCAAATACACCGACTTGGCAATGGAAGTAAAAAGGCTGTGGAGACAGGAAAGAGTCATCATTGTTCCTCTCGTCATATCAGTAACAGGTCTCACCCCAACAACGTTTACACCGCATTTGGCTCAATTAGGACTTAATACAGATATTCACAAGAACATCCAGAAATCGGTCATTTTGAAAACATGTAGCATAGTTAGATCATTTTTTAATACACAATAGTTGTTTTTTTTTCATTTCCTTTTTTTTATTTTTATTTTTCCCGTCAGTATAAAATACAACCACAGGAATACTGTGAGACAACAAGTCATAATAATAATAATAATACTTTTACTATTTCCAATCAAGATTTCCATTTGAAAATATAATCTAAAATAAACTAAAACTACTAACTAAATCCTGACACAAACAAAAGGTCAACTCAGTATCCCACTAGATAGTAGCCACTTCTGAAACCTGAAAATTTAATTAATGTATTATATAATATATAATATGAAATAAACTTTAACATAATATTAGGAAGAGTAGTTTCACAATGAAGTTAGAACTATCCTAAATAATCCTGTTTATAAAAGTACGTGCTGTCTGTATTAATTAAACTAATGAAGTCTAGAGCATAAGATGGAGAGGGATTCTAGACAAGAGAACAGAACTTAAGAAAATAATGAAAGGAGGAAAGAGAACAAGGAAGTAAAGATATACTTACTAAATACAGTAACGTATTGGTTGGTTGGTTGATTTTTTCACCATGTTTTTAAAAGTACTAACTGATACGGAGAAGTGATGTGAAGAATGTGATCTACTTACGGATACTATGTTCATCAGTAGGAAAATACATGTTCGTTACACTTTCGTAATTTATACTTTCGTCCTGTAAAAGATCCGAGAGTCTTACTGTGTCCTGGCGCTCCAGTCTGGGCGGTGATATGCAATAATATTTTTGGGAATTGTGGTTGTCCCTGTCAGTGCCTGGGGATGCTTTAGCATTGGGTGAACTGAAACAAACATATTTATATAAGTTTCGCTTTATGGATACTCACATAATTAGTTATGCTGTCTTATGAAATGAAATTAGGATTGTCAGTTTTGTTAGTTCGATTTCTAGGTCGATTAGGGCAACATTGCATACATACATAAAAAAAACTATAAATTTCCTTTACCCGGAACTTCTCTCTTTATGAATATTTTCTTTTATTAGGAATAGTGAAGTATGATTCTATTAAGTTCCTAACACAGCTATTAATACGTTTATGTATAAATTGTAGTTTCATTCTTTTTGTAGTAGGCGAGAGCAAGTATTTAGACACATTTTATTAACAGGGTGGTCCATCCCCGCTCCCTTCTTCTGTAGCTCACTTATCATTTGACTCATGAATTTTAAATTTTGCACAACTCATATGTATATTAGGGCGCATTTTCTAAAAATATTTTTGATTATACAGGGTGACCCAAAAAAGTGTAACGTCACAATGACATATGTTTTTAAAATAGATGACCTATATTTTTTTGCATATTTAGATGGCTTCCATAGTTGTTTACATCATCCTAAAATTTTATTGGATTCGACCGCTAAATAACCGCTTAAAAAAATTAAATATGAAAAAAAGTGAATTTACACCACTGGTTAAAAAAAATTATAAAAATTCAAATATTGCCTCAACATAAGAATCAAACTGGGAGTTCATTAAATAAGGTTTGACAATCTCGCTGACCAAATTTAAACGATCTAAATTATACAGGGTCTACAAAATTAAATGTCAAAATTACCAAACTTCAAAGGGCATTTTCTTTCTTATTTTAAACGTCAACCCTATACTTTTTTCATTGCAATCCATGCGTAATTGAAAAATAAAACTTGTTTATTCAAAACTGGTAAAGCGTCCTATTTTAGCAACCATTTTAATGAAATGTAATCCAAGGTGGCTTAGATTATTAAAATTACTGACGTAGAATTCAATTAAAATGACAGGAGAGTTTTTTTGGAAAATTTAAAAAATTATTTAGTTTACAAACGGGTTAATATTGTTCTTGATCATAATTATTACAAAGTATTGCATTATTTTGTTCCAGTAGTATAGTTTGTTTATTGTGGTTATATTTGTTTGCAGTTTATTTCAAGAAGTTATTTTTTTAAGTAGTTTGTTAAGTTGTTCACGTTTTGCATAAGTATTTTTACAATGAATTATACCAAAGAAGGGCTAGTAGATATGATTTTTGTGTTGGGAGAATCTCAAAAAATTAGTTTTTTGGCTAGTCGGATATACGCGGAGCGATATCCGGAACGAAGACATCCCGATAAGACAAGCCTGCAAAACTTATTAGATAGATTTATTCAGACGGGAGATGTCGAATACTCAAAACCTAGTAGAAATAAACCAGTACAAACTGATGAAAAGGAACTGGATGTGCTACTTCATATCACAGAAACCCCTTCAATTAGCCAAAGGGTAGTGGCCGAAATAGCGAATGTTAGCAAAACCACCGTTCAACGTGTTTAAAAAAAAAATCATTTTCATGCCTACCATATTCAGCTTCACGAAGAGCTTTATGAAGAAGATTATGAGCATCGGATAGCGTTTTGTAACTGGGCACAATCCAAAATCAGAGCAAATTTTGAATTCTTCGATAAAGTGCTCTTCTCAGACGAGGCTACCTTCCATAAAAATGGATTTGTGAATCGCCACAATTTTCATTACTACTCCGATCATAATCCAAGACATTTTTGGCAGATCGATCGACAGCATAGATGGTCTATTAATGTGTGGGGGGGAATCATAGGAGATTTTATTATCGGTCCTTATTTTTTAGATGGGCATTTAAATGGGGACATGTATTTAAATTTCTTACAACATGAGTTGCTCCGTTTATGTCAACATCTACCCAGACCCGTAAAGGAGGGCATATGGCTACAACACGACGGCGCTCCAGCACATTATTCTTTACCGGTCAGGCACCATCTTGAGGTAGCCTTTCCGGATCGGTGGATCGGAAGAGGAGGGCCAATTAGATGGCCACCCCGTTCACCCGACCTCACTAAGCTTGATTTCTTCTTATGGGGCTATATTAAAGAAATCGTTTACCAGGAGCCCGAAACAACACCTGAGAACATGAAGCTGCGAATTCAAGACGCATTTCGGCATGTAACACCCGATATTTTAAGGAGAGTGGCAGCATCTTTTCATACTCGTCTTCGTTTGTGTTTGGAAGAAAATGGAAGACACATTGAACATAAGTTCTAGTGAAAAAATTAGATTAAATATAATTGAATTTAGTATAGTGTAAGTCTCAAATGTGATACTTAAATAGTAATTTTTTAATTTTAATGTCAAGATAAATGATAAATTATAATAAAATTCAATATAAAAAGAAATATATAAAAAATAATTTAAAAATAAAAATTTGCGATATGTCAAAATTGTCTCTTGTCATATTGATTGAATTCTACGTCATTCATTTTAATAATCTAAGCCACCTTGGATTATTTTTCATTAAAATGTTTGCTAAAATAGGACGCTTTACCAGTTTTTGGCGAATATCTTTTAATACGTTAGAAATTTTAATAAAGATGTATTTACAAAAAAGTTTTATTTTTCAATTACGCATCGATTACAATGAAAAAAGAATAGGGTTGACGTTTAAAATAAGAAAGAAAATGCACTTTGAAATTTGGTAATTTTGACACTTAATTTTGTAAAGCCTGTATAATTTAATTCGTTTAAATTTGGTCAGCGAGATTGCCAAACCTTATTTAATGAACTTCCAGTTTGATTCTTATGTCGAGGCAATATTTGAATTTTTATAATTTTTTTTAACCAGTGGTGTAAATTCACTTTTTTTCACATTTAATTTTTTTAAGCCGTTATTTACCGATCGAATCCAACAAAATTTTAGGATGCTCTAAACAACTATGGAAGCCATCTAAATATGCAAGAAAATATAGGTTATCTAATTTAAAAAAATATGTCATTGTGACGTCACACTTTTTTGGGTCACCCTGTATAATCAAAAATACTTTTAGAAAATGCGCCCTAATATACATATGAGTTGCGCAGAATTTCAAAATCATGAGTCAAATGATAAGTGAGCTACAGAAGAAGGGAGCTGAGATGGACCACACTGTATATGTAACTACTAATTGACTATACAGGGTATTCACTACTCGATGGTACGTTAGAAGTATCTGGAGAACGAAAAGAAAAATAAATTTTAAATTCTGACTATGGTGATAGGAGGCTGCGTTCTACATTTAAAAAAAATAATTTCGCGTTTGCAGTGTTGCCAGAACTACTGATAACTGACATCAACTTTGGAATTTTAAATGGAATACCCTGTAGTTTATTTTGTTTTTAGATTGTGCGAAACAATCTAACTTTTTTTTGTATAGGATATTTTTTCTTTTCTCTTACCGTTTGTTAAATATTAAATATTTTGTTTTTTTTTACTGAGACCATGTGATTTAAAACTTCAATACTTTCGTCTCCAAATGTCAAATCAATGTAAAATGTTAATAATATTAATAACATATGGCACTTTAATTTTAGCAACATAGGATCGCCGACATTTATACAGAGTGTCCTAAAGATTAACTGCAATTCAGATTTTATAAATTTGATGTAACTTTTTTGAACACCTGTATTTTATTAAAGCGTTGAATAGAGTGGGCAATTTGATTTTTTTATATAAGGTGTTTCTATACCTATTATGAACTGATCTCGCTTTATAAGCGATTTTATGAATAATTATTACCCCTAGATGTTATAATTTATTCAAATAGTATAGAAAACAACATCAAGTCCATCAAAACTGTTCCAGATATTGGTTCCGCTCACCTAGACTTTAAAATAGAATTGGATCCCCAAATACCCATAATTGAAGAAACGCAATATAAGGTGAATCTAGGGAAATACCATATAGACAATGTAAATAGGAGTATGTCACAATTTCTTCAGACACACGAAAATACCCCCATCACAGAAGAATTTATTACAGAGTTTAACACCACTATATCTATCCTTATTTAAAAAAAAAACACCAAAAACCAAAAATGTTTTATATAACAGAACTACCTCCACATATAATAAGGCTCATTAAAAACAAGAGAAAAATGTATAGAGAATTTTTGTCATCAGCAAACCTAGAAATAAAGCGACAGCTTAATGTTTATAACTAAAACATCCAAAACATGATCAAACAGTTCAGAGAGAATCAGTGGTGCTCAACCTGCTCAGATATTGAAAAGCAAAATGGGAAAAACTACTGGCAACAAATTAAAAAGATAACCAAGTACAAGTCCAAGTCAGCAATACCCGCAGTGGAAATAAATGGAAAACTATCTAATGATGGTCAGGAAAAGGTTGACGCTTTTGGAGGTTATTATCAACAAGTTTATTGCTTTGACAGAAACCCAAGGTATGATATAGATAACCATGATATAGTCACCATCTGGGCAAACCAATTCTTTCTGAATGATCCCCAAAAGGAGGTAGCAATGGTAGAGGAAGATACATACTTTCACATTCTCAACACAGGAAAATCAACCTCCCCTGGTTACGATTTTTTAATCAAAAATATTCAAGACAATTGAATAATAACATACATAAGAAAATAGTCAACGTCTTAAACTACTGTTTTCAGAAAGGAAAGTTTCCAGAAGTTTGGAAGGAATGCCAAATTATCGCTATTACCAAGCCAAACACACTCCTTCCGGTACTTGGGAAGATCATGGAAGTAGTGATTAAAAAAAGACTAAACCAACATCTTGCAAGGCATACTCCAGTCTATCAGTTTGGTTTCAAAGACAAACACTCTATAGTACCTCCAGTCAGCATAATGTGTTCAAATATACACGCAGGCAAACTTACCGGTCAACGAAGCGCAGCAGTGTTTTTAGATATAAGCAAAGCATCTGATAGCGTTTGGCACAATGGACTTCTGTACAAGCTTTGGAGACTCAACTCAACAGACTTGAAGTGAAAATATCAAAATCCATCTCCGCCATCTTCACTTCATCGCAAGGTATGCCCCAGGGATCTCCACTCTCCCCCTTCTTGTACAATGTTTTCTGCCATGACCTTTATCGTTACTTCCAGTCACAGGTAGGCTATTTGAACAAGTTTTATGCTCTCCAATTTGCAGATGACACTATATCAAGCCAATATCCTCTACAGTCCTGTTAAACAATCATCCAATTAAAACACAGAACTCAGCAAAATATTTGGGTATCCTAATAAAGTTAGTTAAGACCAAATGTATTACCAGAGCAAAACACTTCAGGAGCCTCACATATAAAAAACAGAGAATCACTATAAAAACAGCAAGCCATATATACAAAGCAATCTGCAGACCATTTCTCGAATATTGGCATCCCATCTTTTTAAACACCTGTTAGTCAGTTGTCAAAAACCTCGAGGTTGCCGAAAGAAACGCTCTTCGATCAATTACAGGGATGAGACACCCACAAAATACTCTACACAATCCGTCCAATGAATTTCTATACCAGACTACCAACGTAGAACCATTACCAATTAGATTGAAAAATCTGTCTTCTCTAAAATACCTGAGAATATTAATGCACTGTTAACATTATGTAGTGTGATTCCACCTGATAACAGGACTAGAACCCACCCAGAGGGGACCCTTTTGAAGGAAATAATACAAGCTCTGCAAGAATAATTCTAATTTATTATATAACTATTGAATTCTCTCTATGTATATTCCATATACACTAGTTATACTAGTTGTGAAATACCACCTGTGATATGTAACCTTTTAAACTTCAATTTTTTTTTTATATTCACTGGCTGAAGGACTTCGGTCAATGGCCAATTGGTATTAACTGTGTTGGTGCCAATAAATTACGAAGTATATATATATATATATATATATATATATATATATATATATATATACTATTAATATTCAACAAATAGAAATTAAAGAATTCGACTTATAAGCGGTTTTATAAATAAATTATATTGATATTTGAGAAATAGACATTAACCTCCGAATTCACTAAAAGGTTTCAGATTTAGACCAGATATAGTTGCCATGGCAATTAAAACTTCTAGCTCGTCAGTTATGTTTTGCTGAAGTCACTGTCATTTTGTAACCGTGACATTTAGAAAAAATATCTGTTGTATAATAGCATATGTCATTTTAAACTTATAGCTGTCAACTTAAACCTGGTCTAAATTTAAACCGTTTTAGCGAATACGGATGTAAATATCTAAAACGCTTAAACAGCTTACGCAATGCCAAACGATTTCCTTTGAATATAAATTGAGCTTTTGAAAAGAACAGATTTTGTCAGTAAATTACAACTGAAATTCTGATATAATACGTCTGAAGTTTAAAGTGCTGACCATTTACATGTAAGCTATCGGCAATACATTTCATCATATGACAAGTAGTAGGTCTTTGAATTTCTGATGGATCAAGTTATTTAAAATCGCGACTTATCTGATTTTATAGATCTTTTTTGGAATGTACTGGTGTTTTATAAACCATTCTCAACAGAAAAAAGTCTAAAGGAATAAGATCTGGAGATTGCGGTGGCCAACTCTATGGTCCTTTAGTCCACCTATCTTTAAACATATCATATAGTTTGGCGGAAAGTTCGTGGGTATAATGGGCGGGAGCTCCATCCAATTGATGGCAACAATTTCTCAAATCGATAAGCGGTAGATTATCCAAAAAGTATGACTTTACGGTCGGTCTTCAGTATTTCAATATATTTTGCAGAAATTAAATTTTCGTCTAAAGGTATATTGAAAATTGCCTATCCATCAATAAACAAAATAAATTAGAACACAATTTTTGTTGGTAACCTTTTTCTTTTATAAAGTATGGATGTTCTGCAGTCCAAAAGTGATTATTTTGACGGTTAAAGACTCCTTGGCGGGAGATTTGCTTTATCACTCCAAATAATTCTTTTCAGAAAATCTGGATCCTCCTGTGTACGAAGAACGGCGCGTTTTGAAGGATTATCTGGTTGTAAAGCCTATAATGTAATGTTCGGGTTATTCCTAAATCATTTTTGGCACTTGTTATTGAAGCATGAGGATAGGCATGAAAATATGCCAAAACGTTAATTTCATTTTCTTCGTCTTCAGTAATAGGATGAAACTGAATTCTTGGAGCCTGCACAGTTTCGAAATTTAAAAAAGTTTCATTTAATTCTGAGAAATTGCCTTGGGTTCAATAGCAGCAAATTCGGAAAAAGAGCGTTACGTCTTCTGCAGATCCTTCCAACAATTCTTTGATACTCGCCGTGAATATAAAACAAATTTAAAATATTCGCATTTGAATAACTATTAGTCTGCATTTTCGCTAACTTAATCTGACCTAAACTAAAAAGTGAGACATGTCATGCTACCATCGTTACGTATTACATCATAGCACACTTGGCGTTTTAGATGTTTAATGTCTTGTCGAATATAGCTATATAGCGCGTATAAATCGAAATAATAAGTATAGAAACACTTTATATGAAAAAAAATCAATTTGTCCACTCTATTCAACGCTTCAATAATGTAGAGGAATGTTCCATTTAAAAAAGACCCTTTTGATCAATGTTATAAAATCTGATTTGCTGTTAATTTTTAAGACACTCTGTATAAAAGTCGGCGAACCTGTGGTGCTAAAATTAAAGTACCACATATTGACTAAATAATATTAAAATTTTACATTAATTTCACATCTGGACACGAAAATATTGAAGTTTTAATTCACATAGTTTTGGTAAAAAAAAACTAATATTTAAGGAACGGTAACAGAATTGAAAAATATCCTATACAAAAAAATCTTAGATTGTTGCGCAGAATCTAAAAATAAAACAAACTACAGGGTGTCCCATTTAAAATTCCAAAGTTGATGCCAGTTACCAGTAGATCTGGCCACACTGCAAAAGCGAAATTATTTTTAAATGCTAGAGCGCAAAAAAATGCAAATTTATTTTTCTTTTCACGCAATATAAGTATTCAAGAGAATGGCGAATTTTGGCTTGACAAACACTTCTATACAAAATGAATATGAAGAAATAAAAGGTAAATTGGCGTTTATTCGGAACAACCCTACATATAGTTATTTAGTAATATTTCTATAGATATTATATAAACTGGAATAATACGACAGTTTTATTATAGGGTAAGTTCTGGGTATGGGCGCAGAAATAAGTAACTGTACTTGAAATGAAAGTTTCTCATTGTGAAAAAAAGTGTCACATAATAATATTTATATAATGTGTACAAATATCTAAGCAAATAACTATATGTATATAGAAACTATTTTATTTGTGTGTAGTGGAATCCATTGCGACGAAAGTTCCGGGTATAAACTAATTTACCGATTTTTTTCTCTTGTTCAAAGTTGTTCTTCTTTTGTCCTTTCTATTGTGTTACAAATGTTTCTGTTTAGTAATTCTCTAGAGTATATATTATTATGTGATGATGTGGGCCTTTTATTTAATATTATGTATTCTAGAAATAATTTAGCGTTCTGCTACTGGAGGCCGGAGCGCGAGTATTAGAGTCTTAGAAAAACAACATTTTTATAATAGATAAGATTTTTTCGTAAGTTTACAAATAAAAAATTGTTTTCTCTCCAGCATAAAGGATTTGACAAGAATTCTCTTTACTTGAAGCCAAAGGAAAGGATATTATTGTTTTCACTTGTATGAATAAGTATAGATATACTAGTTTTTTTTTCTTATAAATCTATCCCGTTTTGAATACATAATTCTGTTACAAAATGCTTAAAAATGTTTGAAATTTTCATATTTCTTGATCAATTTCAAGTGGGTTTTAGTGTAATAGATTTTATTAATATATGAAAAGTAGCATATGTCAATTATTGAAAAGCAAATTATAATTTTTAACGTACTTACCTACCTTTGAATATCTTCGATTCGATCTGACATGTTTTTCTCTATCACCAATCACCGATTTTTGCAGAACACATATTGCGAATAATATTCAAATACCGCAGGGCGACAAAAATAGCAATTACTGCTAATTTCTTGCCACAGAATTATTTAAAAATTTGTAACTTCCGATTGCTCCCCGCACAAAGTATGGTATTTCAATATTTACACTACACAGAATGAATTTATATTCTTTTTAGATATTTAGTGGTCAACTATTTGATAAGATTGCAGTAGGGCTGAAGATAAGCGAAATGATTGTTATGTGATCTAGCAGCAGCAAGCCATTTTTATTTGTTTTCGTTTTTTTGGTAATTCAATAATAATATCCTTAATTATTACAGTAAATAGTAGAATCGGATTACGTTTTGGATTTATTTGCCATGATTTTATTATAAGTGTTCAAGTCAGTTCCTCGACTGATCGTCGTATAAAAAGATCATCCCGTTTCACGCAAGGGATATGCAAATATTTCAATATGGTGTACACCTTCCTCTTAAATACTATTAAATACTTATTTAATCTTTTAAATATGCTGAAAACGACAACCCAGCTTTCGTGAGGATTTGCTAACGGTATTTTTGGCAACTTGAACCAATCAATTGGTTTGAACTGAGGACAGTTTCCCTGGTCGGCCACTTCACGGTATTTGTTGATTCTATCAAAAGAATAGAATAGAATAGAATAGAATAATATATTACCAAAAATATACAAATTTGTACATTGGGTCGTCAATAATTTTACAATAAACAGATAAAAAAAAATCAAGAATTATATAAAATATAAAAATCGTATACTGTATGCATAAACAAACGTTACTGTATTCGTTAAAATTTTAATACAATGTCGAAATAAAAACAACATAAAACAAAATAAGATTACATAAAATAAAATAACAGTAAAACAGACAAAGTACTAATATGTAACATAACAAACAGGTAAACACAAAAAACAGTGAGGCTAGAAATAAAATAAATATTGAAGAAGCCAATCTAAAAAACAAAGTAACCAGGCAGCAGGCGAAAAAACGCAATAATCGTATTTATGCTAATGTCCAATAAACTCCTTGATAGAACAGCAACACTTAGTCAGTAAAAGGGATTTCACCCCAGCAGTAAATTTTTTGCCACGCAACATGCGTATCTCCAATGGTAAGCCGTTGTACAAATTAATATAATTGTACAAAGGATATCTCTTAAAGAACGATGTTCTATGAGGGGGGATCATAAGAAAGTTCCCTCCTCGCGTGTTGTAGGTGCTCCCCGATCCCAGCTCACCAAACATGGATCTGTTATTATTTACAAACACGAGACACCTGAGAATGTACATACTAAGAAACGTGAGAATTGTCCTTTGCAAAAAAACGTCTCTGCAGCTCTCGCGCATATCTAAACCAAATATGAGACGCAAAATTCTTTTTTGATTAACAAAAACCCGGTTGCTCTGAATACCTGCATTGCCTCAACAAATAATATTATTTGACATATGACTAAATGCCAGGGAGTAATACACCGACAGAAGGCCATCAATGTCAATGGTATTCTTTAAACTCAGAATAGCAAAATACGCAGAGTTAAGCTTACCACAAACATAGTCTACATGGTCATTGAGCGAGAGCCGCGAATCAATAATTGTACCTAAGAATCTATTGCTACCAGCAAACTTAATATTAAGACATTCAAGATCTTTCCACTCAAGTCGTCCACATTTTCGGCTTCAACCACAATAGTAGTATCAACAGCATACATCGTCACATTTTCCTGATTAATATATAGCGGCAGATCATTTGCATATAGAATAAAAAGCAGTGGACCCAAAACTGAACCCTGCGGTACACCAATATTTACTGGACACGCCCTAGACTTTACACCGCCGTACTTAACTACAATCTCCCTTTCAGACAAGTATGATTCAATCCACTGTAGAAGTGTTCCGCGAATTCCCATATTATATAATTTACTAATGAGGAAGTATTTATTTATTGTGTCAAACGCTATTGGCAGGTCAAAAAATATCATGACCACCAGTTTACCTGCATCTATACTCTCGTAAATCTGGTTTAGACACTGATACGAGGCCGATTCTATAGATTTGCCCTATAGGAAGCCATCTTGTGCGGAATTTAGCAAATTATATCTGTCAATAAAATTTATGATTTTGTTATAAACTAGACGTTCGAATATTTTTTAAAATACACTAAGTAAGGATATTGGACGGAAATTCTCAATGTTATCACGAGCACTTTTCTTATGAATAGGTACTACATTCGCAGTTTTGAGTACTTTAGGAAAAACACCTTCAGAAAGGCTATGGTTAATCAGGAAAGTGAGGGGTTGCAAAATATGATTTATAATATTTTTAATTATTTTTACGTTAAGGTCGTCAAAACCTGCAGAGTTCTTGTTTTTTAACTGTTTGACAATCTGGACAATTTCATCACTGCTTACAGGACTAACCACTATACTATTAAAAACAAATGGTGAAATTGCACAGTGATAGGAGGAACATCCATACCGCTCTTGAAGTTTTTTGGTAGACACAGCACTGAAGTATGCTACAAACTCATTCGCCACGTCCTTAGCATCCGAAACAGTCTCATTATTGATAAAGAGTTTAATTTCACTTTGTTTATGGTTATGTTTATTTAATTTATCATTGACAATAGTCCATATAGTTTTAGTTCTATTAGCAGAATTGTTTATTTTGGTTTTCAAAAATTGCTGTTTGCAAGCCTTGATTTGTTTTTTGTACAGTTTCTTAAGGTTTAGATATTCTATGTAGATGTTATTGTCTTTACTATAGCGATATATCCAGGATATTCTATCTAAATTATTTTTTATGTTTGATAAATCGTCATTTATACCAACCCTCAATACGTTGATTCCTTTAAATTTTACGATATTTATGTCGACAGCAAACATTTAGACAGTATATGATATCTTCCATAAACTGCATCCATAGATCATCACAACTCGTAAAAGGAGTCAGCGTATGGCACCAATCTAAGGACGTCAACATGTTTGAGAAAAACTTAATATTGCCATCTGAAAGGTCCCTAGAAAACTATTTGGTCTCTGGGGCCACATCAGCGATACACTTTTCGCCCGATAAGTCAGCTACAAACCTATGAGCCAGATGATCACTAATATGTGGGTTAAAAACACTGCAATAATATAAATCACTAGAAATATTTGTAGCCACATAGTCGATAATGGACGAACTTGTATGGCCATTTAAAATTGTGCATATTCTGGTAGGTTCAGATGTTGTAATATTTAAATTAAAAGAGGTGATTAGGTCCAATAATTGTTTTTTTGGAATATTATCAATAGAGAAATCACCACAAAACACCAAATACTTGCAACGAGACGCCAGATAGCGGCGCGCTCACAGAGTCAAGAAATATGTCAATACTACCAGAGGGTGGACGATAACAACAAATAATACAACATTCCTTAGAGAATACACCACACAATTCACTGTGTAGTTCGACAGCTGTGTTCTCTAGATTACATGACCTAAAATTATCTCTAAGTTTATTTTTTATAAGTATAAGTGAACCACCGTGTTTTGAACTAACTCTAAAAAAAGAGGACACTAAGCTATAACCCTTAATATTTAAGTTCTATACAGTCTAAAGTAAGCCAATGTTCAGTAATACACATAATATCAATGTTCTCCAGTCCTAATAGATTTTCTAGTATATCTATTTTATTGCTAATACTCTGGATATTTAAACGACATACTACAAGATTCCCCCCGTTTTTGCCCTCATTATTATTATATTTACGAGTTATATCTGCGATAGATCCAACTGGGAAAGACGTGTATATAAAAAATCCTGTGTCGAGTTACAAGAGACTGGATTAGAACTAATGGTAGTACTTGTATCTTTCATACCCTCAAAGTCAGCTCTCACAACATGTTCCACCACATCAGAGAAATAGTAATATTCCTAATGAAGCAATTCTTATTTCACTAGATGTTAAAAATATTTTCCCTAGTATACGACCTTTGGAATGTATTGATTTGGTGAGGTTATTTAAACATAAAAATATCCCTAATTTAGTTACAGACCACCTTATTTTACTTCTATAAACATTGATAAATCAAAACTTTTTTAAGTTTAATGGGCAGCTTTTTCGACAAAAAACAGGTTTGGCTATGGGCTCTTGTCTTTCTCACTTCCTTAGCGAAATTTCTATGCAAAACTTAGAGAACAAAATTATGAACAGCCAATTTTCGAATTCTCTACCAATTTATAAGAGGTACGTGGACGACGTATTTATAATATGGAATAATATTGAAAAGAAACTGGTCAATTTTTTAAATTTTGCCAATAGTTTACTTAATAAAATTTATTTTACATTGAAAAAAAAACACAAAATAAGTTACCTTTTTTAGATTTGATCCCCATTAGAAAAAATGATAAAATGCATTTTGAAATTTACAGAAAACAGTCAGCTACTGATAATATAGTTCAATTTACTTCTAATTCACCCTACTGACATAAATTTGCAGCACTCAATTCTTTGTTTTTGAGGTTATTTAAACTTCTCCTTTCTAAAAATGTGTTTTATAAAGAACTCAACACAATAAAACAGATATCAGCTAATAACGGTTTTTCTATATGTTCCATCATAAGCTTTATTTTAAATTTGTCAACAAATATAAATTGTCTTGTAATATAATACACCCTAAGTCTACAAAAATAACAACCAACATAGATGTATAACATTTTTTGGTAATATTTCCTTACAAATGGCAAAATTCTTTACAAATTTTAACATATTTATTGCGTTTGAAACTGTAAACACCCCTAAAACACATTTAGTTAAAATTAAGGGTAAGCCTGATAGATTCTCAAAATCTGGAGTGTATTCGCTAAGTTGTAGCGACTGTTCTGCTGTATATGTTAGCCAGTCCGGGAGGAAGATACCTACCAGAGTACAAGAACATGCTCTTTAATAAATATAAATAACGGAGACTAAATCTGCATTTGCCAACCACCTATTAGCTTCAGAACACACCTTTGCTGTACCTGAAAATATAAATATCTTGCATGAGTGTTCCAAGGGAAGGAAATTAGATTTATTAAAAAAAATGGAAATAACTAAAGCCAAGAAAACTCCAGTTCTCACTTGTGTTAATAACGTATTTAATTTTGAACCCCATCTCATCTTTAATACAGTGGCGGTTCGTGGTCAACTTTTCAGGGTGGTCAATACATATAAACCACAAAAAGGCATCTGAAAAAATTAGACAAACGAAACAATAAAATGCCTTTGTTACTTCGCAACCGCATGTCCAGGACATAAATCGTACGTGTTTTTACGAAAATAACGATTTACTTCTTTGTTTTTATCTTTACCTGTTTGCTGAATTTTAAATTTCGGCAAAGGTCGACTACTGGTCTTAAGTTCGAGGCGTTTCTCAAAGTTCAGCTCGCCAATATCATTGAAAACGGAATATAAAGTCTTAATATTCTAAAACACTGTGGTTACCTTGCTTTAAAACATTAATTTAAACCACAAATTAACAAGCCAAATGTAAAATCTTCAAAATAAAATCTATAAAAATACTCAATCGAAACCACAACCTATCACACGATCCACATTAAACACATCAAGTGACAAAAATATTTATTAAGTTTCCTCGGCGCGGCTGTTGACCCAAACTCTGCCAACGTAAGCCGTATCTTAATTATGCGCCCCTATGCGAATTTGATCGGGAACACTCGGGAAAATCTCGCCGCCGTTTATAACCACGAGGTCAACGCGGGCCGCCAGCCGTGATCGATTCCAAATGAATCGAAACCTCTCCGGAGAATTAGAATAATAGAGGAAATTAAAAAAAAATTGAAAAAATATAAATTATGTATTATTTTATTTATTTGTTTCTGTTTGGAAATATTTATTGGGGGGTCATTGACCTTTTGACCTAATGGAGGAGCCGCCACTGCTTTAATAACATAAATAATAATTAGCATTGTTTATTTAATTTTAACCGTATTTACGGACCAGTCATGTGACAATTGACACTGACCTGTATGCTTCTTTTATAGTTTTATTTTAACACACTTAACTACATGGGCTCGTTTTAAGTTTTGTGGAGCATATTATTATGCAACCATCAATAAGCCTCTCCTTATTATGGTTGTACGTTTAAGATGTAACGTGTGATTGGTTGTTTTGTATTTTATTTTTATTTTGTACCTGGATTTGTTGTCTTAAATGTGTTAAGGTAGCTATACTTAATATTTTTTTAATTATATAAGTAGTATATTAGGTGTTTCTAATTTTGTAGGTCCGATGATGCTCGCAAGAGCGAAACACGTGTCACCTTAGGTTTTTTAAAATATTTGACTGAGACCAAAACTTTGTGTTTTATTTAATAGAAAATGTTCTGTACGTACAAAGATTTCATAATTGACGACGAATGATGTAACCTTTTATAAAACTCGTTTTCCTAACAACGTGGAATCTTTAAAGAGAAAATATTATTTTCTTTTTATTATTAACTAACCCAAAATAACGAGCAGATTCCTCCTAATATCTCTATAAAGAAAGTTAAGGCCCGTCTGCTATAGTCTAAGAAACGGGATCGAAATGATCTCCTTTGCCTAAATGTTACGCTTGGACGGTTCTTACATTCTTTGAGATTGTATTTGTTCAATCTGCAATTCAGATAAAACCTTAAGATGGATAAATCAGTCCGTATTACCTTTAGAAAGTTATTCGACCGAACAACGAGCCGAAGCCGATTGACAAGTTGACGGTTTGAGGAAATTTTATTCGTAGCTTTTCGATATTTGGAAATCTCTTTACATATTTTATTATAAATGCTGGATTATGTATAAACTGTACGGAATTATACGCGGATTCGAAACTATCCCAGATATTTTAAATTTTTAAAAGGTTTTATTTAACTTCACTTGTCTGTCTGTTGGTCTGACCGTTTGCTGAGTCAAATCTTATAAATCGAATTTGTTCTACTTACTTATGCCAAATCGATGAAATTTAGAACATTTACGTATTTTCGATCACAATATAAATCAATAATACATTTATTATTACAGACAAAAAATACATGCATTTTAAATTTACATTTTAATTTAAACTACACTATTGCAGTGGCGGCTCGTGGATAAAAAAATAGGGGAAGTGTTAGAGAAAAGTAGGACAGGCAAGGTCTAAAATGGGCACCGCACGCAAAACATTTTTTGCATATATCCGCTGCTACACAGCCATTTAAATTCAGAAAATGAATATTACAGGATTTACCAACATTTTTAATGTCTTTTTTACGACTAGTTGTCAGCACACTTGTTTGTCAACTCGTAATTAAAAGGTATTTTTTGTCATGTTCTTTCAGACAGGAAAATGGAGTTTCTAACAAACTACAAACAATGTCACTAACGGGACAAACGAAACACACACCCGCGATTCCTCCAAAGAAAAAAATAAAAGACGGCCGATAAAATACTGAATAAAGCACGATCGCCGCTCTCTACTTTACGTACAATACGAACAGAAGCATTAAACTGTGGCTCTTCCCTAGAGGTTCGGTCTTCGTACATGCCATACTCTCGTTGGCATTTTCAGGCATTGTTTTCGTTTCTCGCTGGAAGATTTTTGCTCTTCCATTGGTGGATCGACACAAACGAGTTTGCTGACGGTAGGGTGGGCGCACATACGGGTTTGTTTAATACGCGCAAGTATAACATTTCGTTTTGTGTTTGTCTCTAGGTTTGTGACAAGCGGCCAGCGGCAATACTAGGAATTCATTAAATTTAACATATCAATTTTAAAGAAATGAATTAGATTTAATATTGAAAATTAATATATTGTACTGATTTTTAAAGTGTGTTAAAAACTAATTTGCCAAGTTTTTTTTGGGGAAGAGGCACTTTCTCTACTTCCTCCGAATAACCACCACTGCACTACTGTGCAATTGAAGTTTGTAAAATGTAACATACACTGAAATTGCCATAACTTGTAAACAAAATGGTATATTGTTTACCAATGGTTTTCTACATTTTGTAGGCTTATGTTTTGTTAACGATTTTGTGGAATGCGTGTCTTAAGGGTTGCTTTGGTCTGGTATATACGAGGGATAAGACATGAACTTTGACAAAAGCGTAAATTTGCAAATCTGAAAGTATCTTATTTTATATGTATTTTCATAATAAATGGGTTTATAGGAAAAAACAGATTTCTCAAAATTTTCATATGTGATTTGTTTCTTTTTTAATTAATTTTTTCTTATAATATACATTATTTTCAACATTTTCCTCTATAAATTAAACACTCGTACTAAAAAGAGTATTATTTTAATCGTTTTGGCTTCTCCAAGGACGTTTTGAAAAAAAGTAAATACAATTTTGTTTTTCCGAATGTTAATTATCTTCAGGGGCGTACTAATTATTTTTTTCAGACTGTTATATATCTTTCTATTTTCTTAAATGAGACTTTGCCTCCTGAATTCCGTAAAGGGTGTTTTTACTTTTTCCTATTATTTTTGATAAAAGTGACTTCAAGCCTCGGGACGGTTTTTTAAGTTCGTAGAATTATTACCCCTAGTCTGAAAAATTTTAATTTTTTTTAACATAAAACTGTTTTAAATTTGCAATTCTATGCACTTTTTAATAAAATAATTCGAAATCAAACCATTAAACATTTTTTCAGCCTGGATTTTTAAATAATTTATTAAGTCGCCATTTGGTTCCGCCATTTCGGATTCGTACTAAACTGTTATCAGTTGATTCCAACATAAAACTTAATGTTTTTGCAAAATCTGAATTTAGTTTAGTTTTTAAAATTTCGGCCGTATGGTAGTAGTAGGCCGCTATATTGGATTTTTACCAAAATTTTACCAGATGATCCCCATATGACCCTTAATTTTTGACCAAAATTTCAAGTCAATCAGGGCAGCAGTCTTTAACTATGCCGCGAACTAACAGACAGACGGACAGAACGACAGAAGGAACGACGGATTTGATAAACCATATTTTTTGGCATTTAGGGACGCTAAAATGTAAAGATGTATAAGACCTGAAAGGGTTATTTTTCACGTTTATAAACATTTTATTTGCCCGCCATTTTGTTCGGCCATCTTAAATTAATTTCACAATCTTACTAGTTGATGCTTGTACCACAATTAGTTATGGCTCACAATTTGAAATCAAACCATTAAGCAGTTTTTTCAGACTGAATTTTTAAATATTTTATCAAGCCGCCATTTTGTTCCGCCATCCATCGAAAATTTTACGCGTTTATTCCAACATAATACTTTGATGTTTTGTGCAAAATTTGAGATAAATTGAATAAGTAGCTATTTAAGGGGGAACCGCACGCAGTAATATGGATCATTTGCAAGTCTTCCTCCGCTGCAATATTATATTAAAACTATAAGACATAATGTAATAGCTTCAATGTGATTTTAATAGGGAAATATGTATAGTTGGGCGCTAAATGCGAATTTTTATGGAAAAATCAAATCTAGAGTTATAAAATAAAAGTAAAATAAAAGACCATTTTTTACCACTTTTTGACGCACATGCCTTCGCATATAATTTTTGTTTCCACAAAATGGGTCTTTACCGCCTTACATTGATCCTTTGTCTACGTAACTGCAAAATTTGAAATGGTAAATCGTACTCATGTCTTTGTATTTCTGCAGCGCGTGAACCCTTTTGAACCCATTTTTAACCGAAATGTAATTTAAATTACTTATACATAACACATTTCTTTGAGGTCGGACGTGCAGGAAGTTTTTTTTTAATGCGTAGGTACCTTTTCATCTTACTTTCAAATCGACTAGACCTTGTCGCTGGTTTTTCACTTTTTGCGTGCAGTTCTCCCTTAATAATATATTTTTTAACATTTCACTAGACTGCCATTTTGTTTCGTCATATTGGATTTTTACCTTTAATTTTTGGCCAAAGTTTGAAGTTCATCGGGTAAGTAGTTTTTTTAGCTACGCAGATCGACATACCGATAGACTGACAGACGGAATTGAGAAAACATATTTGTCGTCATCTAGGTACCTTGAAACGTGATGATCTGAAAAAATCTTGGAGGGTGATGTTTTAACGATTAAGGGCCCGTTACACGGCGCGACAACCGACATTCTTCGGTTCTGGCGTGGCAGTTCCCGTTCCGTGTAACAGGTCTGGCGCGACGATTTTCGGGCGACGCGAGGTTGACCGTCTAGTGTCGGTAAACATCAAAGTAGACGCGCCGAACTCGGAATGTGGCAAGATTCGACCAGAGTGGGAGAGAAGTAAATATACAGTTTTAATACAATTTTTACCGGAGCAACAACTAATTTCAATATTTTTCCCTGTAAAATCTCTGTGCGTAGTTTGTAGGTGTTTTTTTATTGCAACAATTGTTCACATTTCTACAATGTCGTGGACGAACGATAATATTATCGAGTTTTTAAATTTATTTGACCAAGAACCAATAATTTGGAACCCTAGGCACCCAGGTCATAAGGACAGGAATGCTGTGCATGATGCATGGCTGCGAATTAAGACACAAATGAGTGTCTCATTCACAATTGCGGATCTAAAAAAGAAAAAAGAGACACTTATGGGTACTTTCCGGAAACTAAATTCCAAAGTAAAGGCAAGCAGCAGAACTGGAAGCGGAACAGATGACATTTTTAAGCCAGATTGGTTTGCCTACGACCTAATGGCTAGATTTTTACATTCGGTATATAATCCAAGAGAAACACAAGATTCCGAACTTTCTTCAGCATCAGAAGTAAGTATTATTATTTTTTATTAACATAAAAAGGTAATATTACATATTTAATATCTATCCTGCCATGGGACTGCACCATTTGTTTTGAAGTATTGTGCAAAGTTGTCTCTAACGTTTTTTGCCTGGACTCCTGCGTTTCTAGCTACTTTGCGAAGTGGAAGTAAAGGACTAAGATTGCCTTCTTCGTTGCGCCATGATCCAGCTTGAAATCCGTCGTTTGTTTCAGTATCAAATGTACCATGTGGAGAATATATTGATTTGGAGGTCTTAATTTTTCTCAAATAATTGTGCAATAAAACGCACGTCTTGACAATATTTGTAGTCTTTTCTGGCGTTAATAATATTGGTTTTCTCAGTACTCTGAAAATAGCTGACAAAATTCCGAAAACATTCTCTATAACACGGCGAGCACGAGAGAGGCGATAATTAAATATCCTTTCCATAGACCCTTTGTTGTAAACACCTGCATAAGGTTTCATCATATTTTCCCCTAAGGCAAATGCATCATCTGCAACTCATTCACTATGTCACTAATTCTTCCTTGACATCCAATATTCACATAGGTGAAACAGTAATTAGCGTCCGTCACAGCTAATAACACAATGCTATATGTTTCCTTATAGTTAAAAAATTCTGATTCACTATGTTCGGGACATTGTATAACAACATGTTTCCCGTCAATTGCACCAAGACAATTGGGAAAATTCCAGGTGCTTTCAAATTCTTTTGCTATTTTTATCCATTGTTGTGGAATCGTAGGTAACTGAAAATAAAAACATAATGGTTATCTTTATAATGGCTACCCGATGTTAAAGTTCACGTCATCAGTGACACCACAACCTTTTATAGATACGATTTGAGAAAAAAATCATTTTTTTCTCATGAAACAACGTAAAAATTGGTTAGATTCTATTTCCGTAAGCTTTCGCATGAGCCCACACGCGACGTAATCTTTTCATAGAAAAAAGTTAAAGAAATTGGGGGTTAGGGCTTAAATTAAATTATGTTTTTAACAAAAGAAAAGCAAAACTCAAAATTAATTGACGTATTTAAGCGTTTTCCTTAGCATATTATTGGCTAAAACAAAATTAATTTAATTTCAACATTTTGCTCAACTCTATACGATAATTTTTTGGTTTTTCTTCCTAGGAACAATTAGAATATCGCGATAACGAAGGACATGAGGAAACCAGTATGGATCTTCCAGAAACTACAACAGCAATGTCGGAAAATCCAGGTCCTTCAAAGCCTACTCGACCTAACGTTTTTAAAGCTCCACTGCAAGGAGCTCAAATTAAAAAAGCCAAAAAAATGAACGTCACCGATAGGGAAAAACGTGCAGAGGACGCATACAGATGCATGAAAGCACTACAAGATAGGCCCAGCGAAGATGAATGCTCGTTGTTCTCTGACTTACTGTGTGAAAAGCTAATAAATTTGGATAAGACCACACGTGATTTTGCTATGCACGAAATAGATTGCTTAATGTTTCGTCTCAAGCAACAACAACAGGGTAGAAATTTTCCACTTCACATTCAATCTTTCACTTATTCTGATCATCAATCATTTCCTTATAGGCCTGGATATTTTCCATCTTTTCCTTCTATCCACGCTCAGCCATCACCACAATTTCCGCCATCTCCTCATTCCCAGGCTCAATCATCCGAGTCACCCTCACGTTCTTCTCCCCAGTTCCACGCTCAAACGCCACAACCATTTCCAGGATTTCCTCCTTTTCCTAATTCCCACCGTCAGCCCTCAACACAATTTCCGCCCTCTCCTCATTTCCAGACTCAATCATCCGAGTCATCCCCAGGTTCTTCTCCCCAGTTCTACGCTCAATCACCCCAATCATCAGGATTTTCGCCTTCCTCCCAATCATTCACTCAACTATCCCAGCCAACCCAAAGATTTACGCTTTCTCCCAAGTCCATCTCTCAAGGGTCAGCAACGGCACAAGGGTCTGGTGATGAGCACGAGGAATCATTGTTTCATCTTTTAGAGTAATATATTTATATTCGTAGTTTTTATTTTGTTCCCATTAAAATTATTGTATCCTTGCCATTTACTAAGAGGGTATTTATATTTTAATGTAAAAATTATTTTCTTTTCAATAAATTAAGTAGTACACTGTTTAGTAGTGTAGGATTTATTTTCTAAAGAGTCTCACCTCCGCATATTAGTTTATCGTTATTTTTCTATCCTTTTAATAAACTAATTAAAATATCCGGAGTGCCTTATTTCATGAAACCCCTAGACAAACATGAAAAAGCCTACAGTAGACATTATTACTTACTTTTATTTCTCCCTGCAATGCCTCTATTAATGCACTGCAACCTTCATCTACACAGCATGACACAGTTTGCCGAGAAACTTTAAACAAATATGATAAACTCGTGTAGCTATCTCCAGTCGCCAGAAATCGTAATGTTATAGCCAGTCTTTCTTCTACAGGAATACACTTCCTAATGTTAGTGTTCATTTTCGATATACGTGGACCAATTTTGTTAATAAAAAATTCAAAGTCTTCTGCAGACATTCTGTAAAAATTAAAAAAATTGCCAAAAGGTTCTCTTTTTAAATTGCACAGCATGACGGTGGTGCTGTATCTAAAAAATGTATAAAAATGTAACAATAATACTTCATAAATATTATTATGTAACTTACCTAGACCGACTTTTGTTATGCGAGCTTTCCCACCACCGTTTTCTGCTTTTTCTTTTTAAAGAATCCTCACATAAGATAATGTAACAAGCTGCTGCACAAAGTAACTGTTCCTGACGACGCCTAGGCATTTTAAAAAATATTTTAGACAAACAATCATTTACAACAACGGTGCAAAGCAAACTGACAGAAATAATTATTTTCGAGAGACCTGCGCCTGCCGACCAAATTTTCCGGGCGGCGGCGCGATAAGGCGCGCTCACCTGCCACTTCCCAGTTCACAGGCCTGGCGTGTCACTCGACACGCCGTGTAACGGGTCCTTTACAATACTTCACTTTTACGAGGGTATTAAAAATACATATTGAATTTGTTTTAAATTATGCTTGAAAATCAAGTGTAGTATAAGTAGAAACTGGTAAAATATATTGGTAGGAATCCAATATGATGGAACAAAATGACGCCCAATAAAAATGTTAGAGAGATAGTGTTATTAAATCATTATGTACTGAACTAAATTGGGTGAAACTTCACTTATAATAAAAGGAAAGGTTCATAACGAAGAAAGTTCCGGGTAAAGGAAATTTAGCGAGTTTTTGTATTGTTTTATTGCATATTCTTTCTATAAAAGCAATATGTTTTTATTTAATAACATTTTGGATGATGTGGTGAATGCGCCTCATATTCTTATACTTCCACTGGAAACCAATAGCGCCATCTAAACGAAAAGGCAGAACAAGACCTGCCAGATTCTTGTTCTTCTTCATATTATTACACTTATCACTTATACACACTAATATAGACGAAAGCGGCCAGTGAAGCCGCCAAAGCATAAGGGTTCCTCCGAAAAAGGAACTTTATCTACGTTTAGGGAACATAAATCAGCATTTAAGATTGCTGATAGACGCCGGTAATCGAAAATTTTATTGTAACTAATAAATCGCTATATCGATACCTATCGATAGTATCGGTAACTATCGATAGTTATCGATAACTATCGATATATGGAAAGATTCCCGTCTCTACTATTGAACTAAATTGGGCTACTGGCAGCACCGCGCCAAATATTGCCGCAAGCGGACTTATGTCGAAACGGAGACAGTGATATATGAAACAATCTCACACCAAAGTCTACTGAATTCTGTAAACTTTGCTAACACACTGTTTGTTCGAAGTATACTCGCGTTTTGGGAGTAATCGCTCCCTATTAACCTAAGCATTCTAAGAGTCTGTATTCTTTAATAATTCACAATATGAGATTTATTATCCTACTAAGCAACTTGTCTCTATATGTATTCTAATGTGAATGGGGGGTTCTTAAACCGGGCAATTCCATAATTCGATTACAGCCCTCTATAGGTCTAAATGTGGCTTTGAGATTTCCGTATATGAATTAATAAATAATACTCGTTATGAACCCCGACGATTTACCGCTATATTTGGGTGGTTTAGTTCAGTTTTTGCTTCATAATATGCTCCAGAATAGTTATCCAGGCCATTGTCTCAGAGTGCCAGGCGATGTCGTTTAATGGCCTGCAGCAAATTATATGTTGAAATAGTTTTTTACCAAGAGGAGTACAATGGAGGACTTTTAATGGGAATTTCATATCTATATGTTTTTTAACATTTCCTTAAACCCGTCCATATGCAAGGTGAGTTAGAAAATAAAAATTGGGCTTGTCAAGCTCTGGATACTCGGCTATATCGGCATAAACAGAGGTTATTCTGGGCCTTGATCCTCTACACTTACTTATAGACGAAGATGTTGGGAGGACTTCTATTGGTTTAAATGATTGAGTTCGTCAGATATACAAAGAACGGAATGTTGGATGTACTCTGGACTTTGCTCCTCAAATCCAATCAACTGTTAGCTATGAAAGATGTTATCATTCCTGCTTCTCGAACAACTAAAATATTTCTTATTACTCCTGGAAAGGAGCAATGATGGTATCTGTACCATTCTTCCTGGTGCGCTTTGCCACGATATATAAAGCTGAACTGACAGTAATCTTGAACTACGTATACTACAACCATTTTAGAGGGCATAATGACAAGAATAATGGTGCAAAAAACAAGCGGCTATTTATGCTCTGTCTTCCGACAGGGTCAATTTGTAACTTACCTTCAGTGCTAACGAGCTCTATAGTGGGTCTGTAAATCCAATTAAGTTTGACACACTTGGAGGTCTGGCCCACAGCTCTGATAATAAACAAACACAGAAACAATTAACTTACCGGGGGTTCTAATCTGATAATGGTTAATAAAAAGTTTCAGGTTCATCCTGTACGAATGAAACTAAAGGCACTTCTAATTTTTTGTATAAAGTATTTATATGTAAGATAAAAAAATAAGATATAGTCAGAAGCAGTGTTATCGTGCGGGTCATACGATTTATCAACGAAAAACTTTTTAAGTTGGTTTTTCTTTTATTACGTGTAATCATATCCTCCGCATAAAATCCGGAAGATGAATTAGATAGACCTATGATATTTTCGTATGAAAAAAGAGGATAAACATAAATACCAGCAGTTCAAGTCAGATTGACAAGTCAGTGACAAAATAAGTAATAGAAAACAATTTTCGGGTTTTCTGCATCCACAAGCGAAAAAAATGGTATTAAATCTAATAAAATATTACGAAAATGAAAATTCACCGGCTAATATCCAGGAGACAGTAGCAAAAGCTCTGGGAATTGGTATAACGACTGTGCAGAAAATTGAGCATGAAAAAAAGCATAATTTACGACCGAAGAAGATAATGAACAGAAGAATAAGAAATGTACACGAAAAAGCCAAAGACAGAAGACTTAATGTTCGTAATGCAATTTACGATTTATACACATCAAAAACTAATCTAAACCTTCAAGTTTTAAAAGAAGCTTTAAAAAATCGAGGCATATTGGAAATTTTGGGTTTTCGATATTAAAAGGACTGTAATCAAATATTTTTATGCGAGTTGCCACATACAGCAAGTCAGCGTATCCAGTTTTTAAAGAAATACACGGAAAATGTTAATTCAAAATTTAGAAAAGTGGTATTTTTAGACGAGACTTGGATATTTTCTAGTGGCTCGAAATCTTGACAGGACGAGTCTGTAAAAAGTGTCAAGAGAAAAAGGGATGTGGGACGGGAAAATGGTTCATCATTTTGCATGCAGGTTCTTCAACAGAATTTCTCCCAGGTGCAAGTTTACTGTTTTCTTCAACATCCAAAAGTATGGACTACCATGATAATATGAACTGTGAACTGTTTGAAAAGTGGTTAAAAGAACTACTGATTCCAAATTTAGATGCTCCATCTTTAATCATTCTGGACAATGCATCTTATCATTCAAGAATCTTAAATAAACATCCTACTTTATCCTGGAAGAAAAGTGATATATATGACCGGCTAATAAAACAAAAACAAAATCTATTAAAAAAGCAGCAATATATGCCGTAGATGAAATATTACGGGAAAATGGATATGAGGTTTTACGACTGCCGCCATACCATTGCCATTTTAACGCAATAGAATTTATATGGGCTGGGCAAAATCATATTACGAAAAATACGTGAACGATGGTCTTACATCAGATGAAGTGCAAATTATTTGGCAAGATTCATTAAATTATATTACGCCGGAGTACTGGAAGAAATCTGTGGAACATACGCAGAAATTAATATGGGATTGGTGGAATCGAGAACGAGTTCTAGATGTCGAAATAGCACCAATGATAATTGCGCCCATTGAGGATTTGGGCTAACGATAAATACAGGCTATATATATAATAATATATATAAATATGTATGTTTACATACATGCATATATATATATATATATATATATATATATATATATATATATATATATATATATATATATACGTATATATGTATATATATATATATATATATATATATATATATATATATATATATATATATATATATATATATATATATATATATATATATATATATATATATATATATATATATATATATATATATATATATATATATATATATATATATTTATATATATATGTATATATATATATATATATATATATAAATTGCTACATTTTGTATATTAAATCAATCCTCCTATCCTTCATAGCAGCAAATTTATTTATAATATCCTCATAATAGAGAAGTAAGTCTTTTTTGAGATATTGTATTTCTTAAATAAGTTTTTACACGTTTGAGGCAAAAAAACTTCTTTCCACTGAAGCACTTGTCGACGGTATTGTCAAAATAAGGGAAAACACTTTATATGCTTTGGTTAAAATATCTATATTTTCATTAATTTTTTTCACTTGCTCTTGCAGCGAATTTAAACTATATTCGGAAAATTTAACAGAATCTGCCAAACATAAAAATGTAAGTTTTTCAGAGTCTTGAAAGCTTAGTGTCATATTTTTATTATTATTTAATAATTAATTTTTTTATTTAATAATTTCTTATGCTTGCTTAAATCTACATGTTGAGGTATGTAATTATATTAAATATCTGCTTCAATTAATTTAAAGTTAAATTTTTTTATTCAGTTGCCAAAAAACCAAAAAAAAAAATATATGATCGTTTAAATTATATCGTTTGAATAGTTTTCGAGTCACCAGTAAAAACATTTTTAATTTTTTTGTCATGATCTTTTAGTTCTTGTGTACTTCTCGATATTATTAAACCTAAAAGCTTTTTAAAATTCCCCCTATTTATTGACTCGCTGCTCTCATTATGGCCGCGAAAGCCTAACTCTTGTTTGGCAAGGTACAAAACTGCGTCAATTACACATAAATAGTCTATTTAATCGGACGTTTTCGTTAAAATGTATTTTATATAGTTTAGCATTTTCTTAAGTGTCAGCTATAGTGCTTTGATTTTTTATAAATGTTTTTAGCAGTATTTCGCATTTTAAATGCTCCGCCGAGTCTTCGTGTTTATGTAAAAACCTTCATATATTAAAAATACCTGCAAATCCTTCCTTATTCCACACCAATATTTATTGGAAACTAGTAAACAAGGCCAGCAAAACAATTTTTTGTAACATTTGACTACTACATTACCATTTGTATGCCGAAAACCAGGATGACGATTAAAACTCTGATCTTGTTCCTTCCATCGATTAAATGGAGTTTCCAATAGAATACAAACCACATCCGTGATCGGATTCATCAATAATGTAAATTAATAAACCCGACAGCAAATAAAGTTGTAACATCATAAATAAATATAACACAAAAAAGTCAAGTAAACTGCAAAGGAAATAACCGGTTGCAGCGAAATCCGCGAAAATAAAAGTAAACAACCACCCCAAATTGAACGACACGTGGGTGTAGTGTACTGCGTTAGCAATTCACTGAGAGCATTGTATGGCGCTGGTTAACATATTCTTCCTAATGCGGTCGACGTCATCGCCAACGCGTTGTCATGGTAACGTAGTAGGAAAATCGTAAACTAAACATAGCACCTCCAGCAAAGTCGAAGCGGTTCGCGCCACTGTTATAGTTGTTATAATATAATAAAGTTCGATTGAAAGTTTTAAAAAGACATGCCGCTAACGGTCAAGTAAAATATTTATTCGAGATGTACAGTTTATTTTTTGCCAATTAGGTGAATAAATAAATGTAAAAACTTAAATTTTAAGAGATATATAATAAATATAGTTAGATGTTTGCTTGTTTATTTTTCCTGGTGAAGTAGCACTTCACCTACTTCACCTGAATAGCCGCCACTGATTGTTATGCTAAAAAAGTAACATTGCAATTTTAATGTTAATGTAATTGTTCATTAAATAGTTAAAAATTAGTTTTTATTAAATTTCTGATATTTGATTTGACAGATGTCACAAATGTTAATGCCAAATTTTTTTTCAATTGTTTTACAAAAAGGTGCCAAAATTAGTGTCTTCCAATTTGAAAAAAAAAGTTGGTTAGCGCTGCAACCCTTCTTCGAGGTCCCAATTTTTTTTACATGACAAAAACGAAGACCATATTAAATCTTTGAGGACGTCTTTTTGGATTTTAGAGAAATCGTATTCCCAAAGTGGCTATAAGCAGCGTTCTATTTAAAATCCCCACCCTGTATAGAGAACGGTAGTTAAACCCTATTTAATTCAAAAGCACTTACTTACACGACTAAACGGAATAATACATACTTTAAATTGAATTATTCATTCACATTGTCGAGACAATCTAAATGGCAAAGTTCCTCCATCCGACTTCAATGTAAATACCGATAAAAATTTTCTTTTCCAATAAAAAAAAACTTTAGATTGTCCATGGAGCTCACCCGTATCTTACAAAGTAAATAGGGGCCCGTTCTCTCTATTCGTGAAAATAAAATGATCTCTTTTGCCTAAAAGTTACGCCTGGATGGGTCTTACATTCTTTGAAATTATGTTTGTTCAATCTGCAATTCAGATATCATCTTAAGACGGGTCTGAATATATCAATCTATCTTACATTTAAGGGCTTACTCGAGCGAAAAGCAAAGTGTAATGAAAAGTTTTTATGTGGTCTAATATCTGACGTGAATTGGAAGAGAATCATATTTCTTATCTTAATTTAAATTATGCTTTTGAGCTTTTAGTATCACATATATTTCTCTATACAAGGTGTTAGGGCTTTGACTACAAATATTTTAACATAGGATAATATGAACGATTTTAAACACAATATTCTTAATAACAATCGGTAAATTCGAAAGGGTTTTCGAGATATTTAATTTTAAAATGTATAATTTTGGAGAAAGTTTCAAGTAATTCCAAGACAACATGGCAACATTGCTATTTGCCTGGACGTCAATGTGATGACAATCTCATCAGCTGTGTTTTGTCAACAAAGAAGTATAAAAACACCTGTAGGTTTGAAAACGATTCAATTACTTTATTTTGATTATTTTTTTGGAATGTATGAACCAATTTTTTAATAAATTGTGGTTTGTTACTATAATATCGTGTAAAAAAATAGCAAAAACCTGTTATTAAAACTTTTTAGAATAATTATTTGTATAGTTTTTAACTGCGCAACCCCACTTACCAAGCATATTAATTTATAGCACTATTTAAACACGCACGAATACGGCGAAGCCAATTTTCTTAAACAGATTCAAGAACGTTAGGTCTTTGTCTAATTTGTTCCGTTGCCGCAAAAATACGGTTTCTAAGGTCATCCTCATTTTCAATTTTAACCTTATTATACACTAATGTTTTCATGTAGCCCCAAAAATAAAAAACAAGAGGTTTAGGTCTGGTGATCTCGGAGGCCATTTTCTAGGTGCTGCGGCATTTCGACCTACCCACTTATTGTCAAACGTATTATCCAGCAGAAGCGGCTCGTGGTGAATTATATTGGGAGGTCAATAACAGATTTAAAAATAGGCATACTTAAAATAAAAATAAATATCTTATCTTTAAATTGGGCTTTATATTCTCTTGAAGTTCAGGTCTACTCTTCGTTCTTTAGAATTGGAAAAATGCTGAATGACACGTTCGTTAAAATTGCACGCACATTCTATCTTGGCCCAACTTCTCAACAAAATTTATAAGACCTCGAAAAACCCCTGAGTTTTCAGACAAAGCCGTTTCATCATGGCTACATAGTGCCAGCTCGAATGCCCCACAAAATTTTACACAATCTATAATTTTGTTTAAAATATAACGATTTTTGGACACATTTTCATTAAAATATCTAAGGGATTTTCTGTAAGCTGTGTCTAGCTGAGTGCGAATATCAACACTTCCGACCGTAGCAAAGTTCACCGAACATTTCATGTGATCAGCAGCAAACGCATGTTTTTTATTTTTTCTTTAATGAGTCTGACGAGTCCTTAGAAAACAACAAACAAACAGTAACAGTAAAATGAGTTAGAGAGTTTACAACCACATATCCAGTTAGCTAAATCGTACATACTTTTGCGAAAGTTTCGTTGAACCTCTTTATTTTTGTCTTTACTAGTTTGTCGTTTACTAAGTTCTGGCAAATTGCGACCACTTACCTTGAATTCGGTTATTTTCTCAAAATTAAGTTCGTTAGCACTCTACCGACATTTTATTTCATCTACATTCACAACTCAAACATAGACCACCTTGAAATTGGTTATTTTTGCAAAATTAGGTTCGTACGCACTTTTAATTGTTTATTTTTTGCACTAGTCACTACCAATATTTTATTTCCTGTATATTTCCAACTCACACATGGATCATAAAAATAAAAAAAATATATAAAGCAAAAAAACAGTATATAAATCAATTTTCATCGATTAAAAACGTCCGAAACAATATCGAGTTAGAATATCGACCGCGCGACCTCTGAGCAACTGAACTTCCGCTTGCCGACATGATGCCGCGACCGATCGATCGAATTATGAGAAGAGACCGGCTGATGACCCAAATCGCGATTTCATATTCCATTTGCTATCACGTTCGGCTGCCGCTCGGTAGCTGTGACATCTTCGGGTACTTTTGTCAAGCTTTAAGGTAATCAGGGCAGTTCGGACTGCCCAGACTAGCTTAGTATAGCGTATTTTATTATGCCTAAGGAACACAACGAGATCATTCGAACCGCCGCGCGCGGCTAAAAGTGTAGCGTAGTTAACTTTTCCTAAGGTTCGCGTTTTATTACAACTATTAGGAGGGACGGTCAAACGAATAATTTATTTTCTGAAATATTTTTGGGAGGTCATTGACCAAATGACCCTATGGAAGAGCCGCCACTGTTATCCAGATGTTGTAACACATTCCTATGAATGTGGGCAGAAGCTCCATCCAGGCACTGGCTCACTGAGCTAAAGGAATATCTTCTAAAATTGTGGGCGAGTCATTAGTTAAAAATTGGAGGTATGCCTCTCCTGTTAAACGCCTTGGTAGCTCAAATGGTCCGATTAACTGATTGTGGATTATTCTGTTGTATCGTGCGTGGATTTTCTTGAGCCCAGGTATGAGTGTTATGATAAATTCCATCTCTCGTAAAACAACATTCATCGGTTGTCAGTATGTTTAATGTAAAATTTTCGTGTTCTTGTTTTTTTCGAAGAAACCACCGGCAAAATTCTCTTCTTCGGGGTAAGTCCTCTAAAGTCAACGTCTGTACTCGTTGCACATGGTAAGGGTATAGAAGGTCTTCACGAAGCGTACGAGAAATGGTCCAATTAGAAAATCCGACTTGTCGCGAGATCTCCTGAGTGCTCAAACCAGGGTTTGCCGCCAATAGGGCTAAAATATGTTTCTCGTTTTCGGGTGTTAGTTGCCTTTTAGGCCCCCGATTAGTTTGACGGACGTTTACACTTCCCGCATCGCGAACTCTGTAAAACAGCCACAATTGTTCTGTAATTAGGACAACTCCTGTTAGGATATCTTTCCCGGTGTTTGGGAACAAATGAGCATTCTGTCTACACTCTCCACAAATAAGTAACATGTCTGCATATTTAGGATTCGCATACATTTTTAAAGAGTTTTTAAATCTCGACGTATTAAAACAGTATAGAATTGTCTCATACGGCGAAAAATTAAGGTGAAAGAACTAAAAAACAAGACAACTGCAACTGATATGTTTGCGAATTGTTATGTTCGCTGAAGCCTGCTCGTTTCTCCACGGTGGGCAGTGTTGCCGTTTTCAAATAAGCATTCTATGGTAAAATAAAACAATTTATTTATTAAATTTTTTAAATTTAGGTCGATGTTACTAAGAAAAAATATGTAGGCATTTTGTAGAAAATCAAATAATTAATATAATAAAATTAATAATTGTGTTAAAGATGTACGTAAAAATTAATAAAATAAAATACAACTTTAAGACCGTTTTTCCCGAAAATGGTAAGGAATTGACCCAATGTTATTTAAGCATTTTTTAATCAAAATAGCCCACACTATCCCGTTAAAATATTTGTAGTTAAACCCCTAACACCCCGTACAACAGTTCATATAATCTATATATTTAAAACACTAAGCCAGATTTTCCAGCAAGTGTGAAAGTTGTACTGCACCAATTTACACAATTTTTTTTTAAATGATCGTCTGGCTACCGAGACATTTCAACACTTATTTTTGTATTGTTTTATTGCGTTTTTTTTCTATAAAACCAATATGTTCTTCTTTAATAACATTTCTGGACGATGTGGCGAAGGCGCCTCATATTCTTATAATTCTACTGGAAACTCAACGCGCTATTTAACGGAAAAGACAGAACGAAGTCTGCTGGGAAAGCTAGTGTATTATTATTACACAAAATTTTAGAATCATGTAAGTGGGTTTGTTAACGTTTTAGAGTCCTTAGAACACGAAAAACATGTTTTTAAAAAATATATTATATCTGCATCGATGTGTGTTTGGGTGTTTGTATCAAAAATGGTCTTGGTCAGGATCTCGCGGGGGTAAGATTTTGGGTGTTAAGGGTGTAAAGTTTTGACATTTTAAGGGTAAACCAAAAAAATGCATATTTTAAGAATGCGCCTATCAGTTAAAATGAAATAGCTGAATAAATGTTTATTTCCTACCACCACATGAAACTGACAAAAAAGCACGGATAACATGGCTAGAAAGTCCCTTATATTACATACATGTTGAAATAGCCACTTTCCTAATTACTGCGGAAAGTGAGACTTTCTGCATTGCCGTGTTCGGGTAAGCAGTTGAGTGCCGGAAAGACCCTTTGCGTATGTGTTAGGAATTTTTTTTCTATGGCCGTATAATATTAAAAGACTCATCTGAATATTGAAATTTTTTTTTCTATAAATACTACATTGCTAATACTAAAACTATTTATTTATTATTGACAATATTGATTGTAAATATACAATTTGTAGCATTTTGTAAATTAATTGCAGAAGACACTAATGCTTAGGAACGTACGTAAATGCTCCGATCGGCATTTACGTAAATTAGTACCAATGGCGCCATCTATTTTGAGGAAACAGAACTAGGGAATGTGTGCATTTTATAGATAAGATAAAATGTACCCTAGATTTTATCGAGATGTATGCTTAGAGGACGTACCTCGTCTCCCTTCTTTCTAACAACGAAAGGGAGGGAGGCGATCAATACAGAGAATGAAGCAATTAAATTTAAACAGTATTAACCAAGACTTAGGTCGTGCAAATTTGAAGTGAATAGCCGAAAAACAAGGCAAATAATTGAGCAGAGAGAGAGAGTATGGGATAATTGATGAAATTTTGAGGAACTGAATAATAATTATTGCCTACCCAGTGGTCATCAGTTTCCTATTTTTGGTATTAGAAAATAATCTATGCTAATATATAAAAGACTTAGTTGACTGATTCACTCGTCACGCTCCAGCTCAAACCGCTTGAGGTAAAAGCTGAATTTTGGCATACAGGTTGATTTTAGGGTATAGAGGTTCGATAAGAAGGGATTTTTCAAAACTCAAATTCCAAGGGGGTGAAACCACCCCTTAAATATTACAATATTTTTTTATTTAAAAAACGGTCAGTTTTTCGGAAAAGCGCTTGAACACGTGTTTTTTATTATTTATTCTACATATTTTAGGATTTTTTAAAAATTCATACACGGTTTTTAAAGGGGTAAAACTATTCCTTAAATATTATAATATATTTTATTTAAAAAACCGTTAGTTATTCGGAAAACGCTTGAACATAATATGCTTTCTATTTTTTTTACATATTTTTAAATACCCAGTCCAAGAGGCTGAAACCACCCCTTTAATATTATATATTAAAAAAAAAAAGATTAGTTATTCGGAAAAACACTTGAACATGGGCTTTTTATTTTATTTTATTACATATTTTAAGATTTTTTATAAATTTAAACAGGGTTTTTGAAAAAATCGGGTCATTGATTAATTTTTGCGATCTTTCTCAAACCGTTTGCCGTAGAAAGCTGAGCTTGTGCAAACAGCTGGATTTTAGAGTGCAGAGGTTCGATAAGAAGGGATTCTTCGAAACTCAGGGGGGTGAAACTACTCCTTATACTCCTTACATGTATATGTGCTTCTGAAAGTTGTCAAAATAAAACCTCTTCTTGGTTTAAAGAACGAGCTATATTAACTTCAAAAAATAGCACAGCAGATGAAATAACTCTAGCTTTATTGCAAACAATTACTGCTCCATAATTAACATACTACTCAATAGAACTCAAGAAAAAGCGGTTAATTATTTTCTACACTCTCTAAACCCTTTAGGAATCTCTCCTCATGAGTTAACTTTAAAAGTGGGGACACCAGTTATTCGAAATTTAAAAACACTAAAATTGTGTAATGGAACTTGGCTACTACAAACATTACGAAACAATGTAATGGAGTCTACTATTATTTCTGGCTCTGGTCCGGGAACAATTTTTGTACCACGTATCCCTTTAATTCCGTAAAACTATCCTTTTCAGTTTAAACGTGTACAGTTTCCTTTAAAGCTTAGGTTCGCCATGACAATTAACGATGCTTAAGGGCAATCCTTAAGTAGAGCTGGAGTAGACTTGCGCTACGATTGTTTTTCCCATGGTCAACTCTATGTCGCATGCTCTAGAGCAAGTTCGCGTAGTAGCTTGGCTTTTTTACAGCCAGATAATGTAACAACAAACGTGGTTTATAAAGGGGTACTCAAATGAGGCGATTTAAGTACCTTTTTACATCCCTTATATTATAGTCATATACGCAAACGAAGAGGCAGGTACCCGCTAGTAAATATTATAAAGTATCTTACAACGTTTTAGACGCAAAAAAATACCGGATTACAGTATGTGCTGTAGTAAATGTGCCACATTTAAAAAAATACATGTTCGGGCCATATGTCAAAAACAGTAGTCCAAGAAAAATGTTGCGCCACACTGGATTTACATCAAAAAGTGCCTTTAAAACGTGTTTTCAGATTTTATGTATCTCCGATAGTAAATAAACTAAAGGACTATTTTAAAAGTAGCAAAATTTGAAAAACACCAGTGGCGGCTCGCGGGTGAAAAAGTAAAGTCACTTGCACGTGAAGCAAGAAAATATCGCAATAATTTTTTTTCCCGATTTTTTTTATATGTGGAGGGGTAGAATTTTACGACTTACCTAAATTTTGTATACCAAATCAATTATCCTATCCTTCATAGCAGCAAATTTATTTATAACATCCTGATAAAATTAATGGGTTGCCCTTATCTCCTTCAGAAATTCCTTTCGAACTGAAATATTGCCAAGAGATGTAAGTTTTTCTTGAGGTATTGTATTTCTTAAATAAGTTTTTACACATTTGAAGCAAGAAAAACTTCTTTCCACTGAAGCACTTGTCGACGGTATTGTCAACATAAAGGAAAACAATTTATATGCTTCGGTAAAAATATATTTATTTTCCTTAATTTTTTTCACTTGGTCTTACACCGATATATTCCAATTACTCTCATTGCCAAAAATTAGACCAAGCTCATTTTTAAGTCGTTGACTTTTTGAAAATATTTCTTCATATATCTGTAAAAAAATTTCAAACGGGCCAGTCGGAAAATTTAAACCATATTCGGAAAATTTAGCAGAACCTGCCAAACATAAAAATGTAAGTTTCTCACAGTCTTAAAATCTTAGAGTCATTTCCATTAAAATATGGTCCAATATTTCATAAAAAAGAGTTTTATACTTAGCCCTAATTTCTTCAGGTGAAAGCTTAGCAAGCTCACGTTTGTAGTGATTTATTTTATCATTTAAATATGATATATTTATTATTATTATATTAGCGTTTTATATTGGATATGTAAAAATGAATTTCAAGCGATATTTTTTGAAGAACGTCAAATAGTATGTCTGTGATTGAGAAAATGTCATTAAACACTAATGCCAGAAACGTGAATTCAAAATCGTTCATCTCACCTAAAAATCTTTTCGCAAGGCGGATTGATTTTTCATGAGATTTGTCACAATTTGTAATAAATTCAAAGACGTTATTCCAGTCTTGAACAATCACATTTATTAACTTCGAATTTGAAGTTGTAACAACACCATAAATAAATATAACACAAAACAGCCAACCAAACTGCAAACGAACTCACCGGTTGCAGCGAAATCCGCGAAAATAAAAGTAAACAGCCAGCGCAAACTGAACGACACGTGGGTGTAGTGTACTGCGCCTGCATTTCACCGAGAGCGTTGTATGACGCTGGTTAACATTATTCTTCCATGCGGTCGACGTCATCGCGAACGCGTTGTCATGGCAACATAGTAGGAAAATTGTAAACTAAACATAGCACCTCCAGCAAAGTCGAAGCGGTTTGCGCCGCTGTTATAGTTGTTATAATAAAGTTTGATTGAAAGTTTTAAAAAGACATGCCGCCAACGGTCAAGTAAAATATTTATTCGAGATGTACGGTTTATTTTTTAACAATTAGGTGAATAAATTAATGTAAAAAGTAAAATTTTGAGAGCTTTATAATAAATATAGTTTGCTTGTTTATTTTTCCTGGTGAAGTAGCACTTCACCTACTTCACCTGAATAGCCGCCACTGACAACCACCCCGTAGCTCCGTGACAGATCACGATAGCCATGATCTCTTTGTGCCATTATAACCTTCGGAAAAAAGAGACTCGAGGATGAGGTACTATAAATCCACGAAATGTTTTCGTGTGTTTTGGCATCTAAGGACCCTAAAACGCGAATATCTGTAAAAACCTGGGTGGGTGATTTTTTTACGATGACATTTTACTTTTACTACGGAAGTAAAAGAAACTTTTCGAAAATATATTTCTAATATTTTGCTAAATAAAAATTTGTTACACATTCTTAAATAATCTAAAAACAATCAAACCAAACATATTGTGCCTCGTTTTTCATTCACCGCATTACACCATTCATGCGAAACTGCATTCGTTGCAAGTCTAGCCGTTTCCAGTGTATCTATTTTTATTTAAAAAGCTTTCCAGTCCTCGGAAAATGGCAGCTTTAAACCCGATTATGGCCCTTTATGGCCCTAAATGTGGCTCTGCGGATCTCGCATATGAATTAATAAATTATACGCGCGATGAGAAGCGCCAATTTACTGCTGTCTTCAGATGCTTTGTTTCACTTTTTGCACAATAATGTGCTCCAGAGTAGCTATACAGGCTTTTGTTCCACCGCACCAGACGCTACTGTCGCTTAGTGCTATGCTGCAAATGTGTGTATTCATAAAGCGGTTTTTAGTTGCAGTGTATATCGTTAAATCCAACTAATTGTTCTGTAACTGAGTTTCGCCGATTTACGACCGTCTTTTTTCTCTTCGTCCAGAAATTCTACCCGGCAAATAATATATAGAGTTTGCAAGCTACAGATAAGCTACGTTAATTTGGGTACTCACTTAGCGAACGCATACGGCCGCAAGGTGAAAACCGCATGCATTCGCCTAGTGTGGACGTGGCGAACGAATACGGCCATACGACGAGGAACGTATGCGTTCGCTTATTGTGGACGTAAATAATATGAACGACGAACATATGCATTGGCTTGCTCGTTTATTGGTACATTAAAAAAAAATCGTTGCACGTGGTCAATTGTGTGCGTATTTTCACATATTTGGTCGGACGCTCAAAGAGGCAGCGTCGCTTAATATCCTATTTATTATTTAAACACATAGCATATGGTCATTACAAGAAAGTTTATGACTAAATTGTCTGTGTATCAAATAAATTTAGTTTTAGGTCGTAATAGTTAATGATTAATTTAGTGAATGATGCGAAGGGCGGATGGACTATTTTGGATGCGAAAAATAGCAACTTCTAGCAATAAGTCTACATTTGTATCTAAAAATGAACCAATCTAAAATAAATTAAAAAAAAAAGATCATTTAGTATCAAACATATAATATATAAAACACATTCCGCATTTATTAAATACTATATTTATTTTCATTTCTTTTTTATTTATAGCTAATCACTACTCTACAGAGTATATCAATTTTAACTAATATACATAACAACAAATTTTAATGGAACACCATGTGTATTATTATGCCCATCAAAGGGGTCACATCTTGCTGGTTATAAATTTACTGTGTTTTATACCTTTATCTTTACAAAATTCGTACAAATTTGACCAAAATCTGGCCCTAAAAGGTAACAAACGAAGAATAGTTTCTTTTTACGGCAGCGATTGTCTCTTTCTCAAATTTCTCTGGTGTTTTTAAAGACAAAATGATGTTTTTAAAGATAAAGATATCAAGCCCAATATATTTATAATAAGTAAGAAGAGGTTTATTTTATTAGCATGTAACACTCTTTTTCCATTAAAAAATATTGTTAATCGAACATTACAGGAATCTAATTTTCTATTAACTATGTAATAAATCCTGCAACTTATACAATTAACAATTTTTTCATGTAAAATTAAGCTAATATTAGGGGCAACGAATTAAGAGCAAAGACCCAGTACATCGATTTCTCTGGGAAGATTTGGTCAAATTGCATGATTTTTTTCAAGAAGGATTTAGGATAGTGCTGAGGTCATCACATAGAGAGCATTTTTTAAAAATAAAAAATTGGCTAATGGCGCCATTTTGATTTTTTCTGCGAGAAAGTTGATTGCTATAATATATATAAATTGAAATAATGAAATTTGATGCATAAATTCTAATTAACCCAAAAAAGTAAAGAGGTGCTTCCTCTGACCTGTGGGGGTACAAACTTTTTTCTGATCAGGCTAATTTGGTAGTAATAATAAATTTTATCAAAACATATTTGTTGTGTCAGTAAGTTGAAAGGAGGGATAAACCAAAATTTCCCATTTCATATATTTTCTGGAGCTTTTAGCGGCACCGAGTTCATTTCTAATTCTATTAATTATTTTAATATTTATCAATATCTATTATTGATTTTCTATGTACATGGCTTTTTATAATTATAATAGCGTTGTTTGATTATTCAAGCAACGATAATTTTACTTATCGTCATTCTAGCCATATTTTAACTGTAATAGACCGAGACACGGTGGTAGCGAATGGACCCGAGTACCTGTTCTAGTTATTAGGTACGTCAAACATTTTAACCTAAGGTTAGCCCTCGAAAACTTTGAGCATGATCTATTTAGTAGAAGTTTTACTAAAGTTCTTATAAATAAAACTAAGAAGAGAGAAATAAATTCTTTTTATAAAAAAAATAAAACCAACATCAAAAGAAAACATTGAAAAAATATTTTTTGACATCAAGGGATGCTAAAACCTGACCATATGTAAAACCTGAGAGGGTGCTTCTTTCATGATTCCAAAATACCACAATTTTACTAGTTGATCTCTATATCACAATTAGTTACGTCACACTATTGGAAATCAGTCCTTTAAACAGTTTTTTCCAGCTCAATTTCGAAATATTTTATTAAGCCTTCATATTGCTCCGCCATCTCGATTCCTACATAATACTTGATTTTTGGCAAAATTTGAGATAAATTGAATAAGTAGTTTTCTAGTGATTACATTAGGCCGCCATTTTGTTTTGGGCGTATTGGATTCGTACCAAAATGTTACCAGGTCATCTCTATATGACCTTTAATTTTTGGCTAAAATTTGAAGCTAATAATGTAAGTTGTTTTTTTTATCTATGCCTCGAACAGACAGACGGACAGACTGACAGAATTGAAAAAACATGCTTTTCCGTATCTAGGGATCATGAAATGTAAAGATCTGATAAAATCTCTGAAGGTGATTTTTTCTCCATTCAAATACTTCCCTTTTACGAGGGAAAAAATATTTAGCCGTCATTTTGTTCCGCCGCGCGCCATCTTGAAATCGTACCCCAACTTTAACAGGTTATGCCGCTTTTTCGAATTGACCATCTAGTGATGCATCTATAAATTTGAAAATTCAGCAATTTCTCATGGTCACTTTTGTTAAATATAGTTTTTTCCTAGAAAGTTATAAAAAAGATATACAAAGACTTATCTTATAAGGGGATCTTGCACATTAGAAACGAATTATTTTAGACCACCTCTTACTTTCTTCGTAAAAGGGAAGTACTGTAATCTAAAAAAATCACCCTCCGAGATTTTTTCAGATCTTCACGTTTCAGTGTCCTTAGATGCCGAAAAGCATGTTCTCTCAATCCGTCGGTCTGACTGTCTGTCTGTTCGCGGCATAGCTAAAAACTACTTACCCGAATGACTTCAAATGTTGGTCAAATATTAAGGGTTATATGGAGATGACCTGGTAACGTTTTGATAAAAATCCAGTATAGCAAAACAAAATAGCGGCATAGCGAAATGTTAAAAAAACTATTATTAAAAAATTAGTTATCCAATTTATCTCAAATTTTTCGCAAACCTCAAGTATTATGTTGGAACCAACTGGTAACATTTTGATGCGAATCCAAGATGGCAGAACAAAATGGCAGCTTAATAAAATATTTATAAATTCAGCTTGATAAAACTGCTTAATGGATTGATTTCAAATTGTTTGCCGTAACTAATTGTGGTATAGAGGTCAACTAATAAAACTATGTTACTAATTCAAGATGAATGGAATTGTGAATCGTGAAAAAATAACCCCTTTATGTTTTACATACCTTCACGTATTAGGATCCCTAGATGCCAAAAAATATCTTTTATTATTTCGGTCGGTCCGTCTGTCGGTCTGTTTCTCAGATAATAACTTAACTTAATAAATTAACTTTAAAACTGCCTACCAGATTGACTTCAAATTTTATAGGTTTATATGGGGACAATCATGTAATATTTTGGCAAAAATCCAATATGGCGAAACAAAATAGCCGCCAAATAAAATATTTAAAATTTCAGGCTGAAATAACTACTTATTAAATTAATTTTAATTGTTTGCAATAATTATGTGTGGTATATAGATAAACTGGTAAAGTTGTGGTACAAATTTAAGATGGCGGAACAAAATGGCGGCCAAATAAAATTTCTAAAAATCAACGTAAAAAAATCCTGTTTACCTGACTTTAAACTTTTTAAGAAAAATTAAATGTGAAAATCGGATGGATTGAAATGAATTCAACATGACGTAACAAAATAGCGGTATGTGTCAATGTAAAAACTAATTATTGAATTTATTTTAAATTATGCCCAGAAGTCAAGTGTGGCATAAGTAGAAAGAAACTGGCTAAATGTTGGTAGGAATCTAATATGATGGAACAAAATGGCGCCCAATAAAATGTTTGAAAATACAGTATAGGAATGTAACACATATACAGTGAGTCCAAGATAAGGACGTACAACATGAGGATCTCGGAAACGGTAAGAGACATAGTGTCGGTTAAATTAGACAAAAGTTGCGTATTTTGATGCCCAACAAAATCCCGTTTTACAAATTTGAAAATTCTAAGCCGTTCCGGAAATATCCGAGAAAAACCGAAATATTGCGATTTCGTTTTAATTTTCTTTTGAAACTATTTGAAAAGATATGAAAAAACGGAAAACACTTTTTCATTCTCATTTTTTAAGCTGTACAAGGTGACGTTAACAAATTTTCATTACAACGTTTCGTTTCGATGGAACCACCATCAACTTGATTGATCTTTCTCATGGGACGGAAAAAAGTACACCGAGTATTAGATTGCGCTTTTCATTGCGAATTCAACGACGTACTACACAATATGGTTACTTATGTTTTATTAGCATTTTATTATAGTAGGCCATGAAATCCTAACCATAAAAGGAAAAAAAAAACAGTTGACAAGTTCGAATGAATGTATTTATTTATTTAACAAATATTCAAACAAGTAAATGTTTGTATTGTTATTGTTGTTGTCGTTTTTTAATTTATTTTGTTCTACAATTAAAGGAGGTAATTTTACAAACGAAGAAAAATGTGATATGCTATGTTGCTACATTTTATTCCAAAGAAATTGTGTAGGAGCCGAGTGCATGTATTCTAACAAATACCCAGAGCGGAGACAACCTGACAAGTGTATTTTTCGGCGTTTGCTATTGAATCTAAAAGAATATGGATCATTTAAAAAGCCTGTATTATTCCGACAAAAACCTTCCAATGAAGAAAACCAATACAACGTTCTACAATCTGTTATTGAAAATCCACAAACTTCCACCAGAGAAATTGAAGACCAGACGGGGGTACCCAAATCTACAGCTCAATTTATTTTAAGGAAAAATCAATTTAAGCCTTACAAATTCCGAATATGTCAAGAATTAAAACCGGGTGACGATGAACGACGTAGACATTTTTATGAGTGGTATACCAGGATGTGTGAAGACAGTCTTAATTTTCCTTATAAAGTGATTTGGTCTGATGAAAGCATGGTAACCAATAACGGTATTTTTAACAGGCGCAATACCCACTATTGGTCACAACGAAATCCACGTGTAAATAGACCATCCAGACATCAAGATCGCTTTGGATTTAATATTTGGTGTAGGATTTTTGGTAGCAAGGTATTTTCTTTCACAATTCATTAACTTCCGAGCGGTACCTTGAGATCTTGAGGCACGATTTAGAAGATGCATTAGATAATTTACAGTTAGGCGCTGTACACGGCTGTTGGTTCCAATGAGATGGTGCTGCAGCCCATAATTCCATAGAAGTTCGCCAATATTTAGCTGAACGGTTTGAAGGAAGATACATTGGGACTTACAGTGAAACACCTTGGCCTCCAAGGTCCCGAAGGAAATATCAATCAGTACGAGCAGCATTTAATACAATTACTCCTGAAATCTTAAGTCATATTTTGGAGTCTACCGTGAGACGGGCGTACTTGTGTCTAGAAAATGGAGGTAATTTGTTTGAATATTTGTTATAGTTAGTAAATAAATAAATACATTCATTCAAACTTGTCAACCGTTTTTTCTTCCTTTTATCGTTAGGATTTCATATCCTACTATAATAAAATGTTAGAAATGTATTAAAAAGCCATTTTTCTGGATAAAAACATAAGTAATCATATTGTGTTGTACATCGTTGAATTCGCAATGAAAAGCGCAATCTAATACTGGGTGTACTTTTTTTCCGTCCCATAAGAAAAATCAGAGTTGATGGTGGTTCCATTGAAACGAAACGTTGTAATAAAAATTTGTTAACGTCACCTTGTACAGGTTTTTCTCGGATATTTCCGGAACGGCTTAGAATTTTCAAATTTGTAAAACGGGATTTTGTTGGGCATCAAAATATGCGACTTTTGTCTAATTTAACCGATATCTTTTACCGTTTCCGAGATCCCCATGCTGTGCATCCTTATCTTGGGCACACTGTATACTGTGACTATGTACTAAACTAAATTGGGTCACACTTCACTATTCCTAACAAATGGAAAAACAATCATAACGATGGAAATTCCGGATAAAGGATTCCTAAAACGCTTCCTTTATTTTAACATTTCATATAATTTAATTGCTTCCTTAAAAATATATTCTGTCTGCGCTGGAAAATCTCGAGTAAAAAAATAATCCCAATATGAAACTGTATCTGCGGTTCTCAGCCTCGTCGTCACCTCTCAATACAAACTCAATATCGACGAAGTGAATGAAGCTGTTGAAAAGCTCTCTCGCTGCATCAGTGCAATGCGGCGGCAATCCTGTTTAATGGTCCAATGCGGCACTCGCGACATCAGGAATAAAATTTTTGGCACGTCGCACAGTGTGGCAGGATACTTACCTTAAAAAATTACATCAGTGCGTAGAACGAGTTTCTTATATTTCTAAATTTTCTAATTCTGAAAAAACTAAAAACGGTCGATATTTTATAAATAAATCAATTCTTTTCATTATTCAGACATGTCATTGAGATGTAACTAAAGGCATCATTTTCAGTTTCAAATTAATACGGAAAGGACGAGGTTATCAATTTGACGCTATGTTTTTTTGATGTATGTACAGGGTTTTTTCATAGAGGCTTTATATTAGCATCTACAAAAAGGGCTTAAAAACAAAAATTAAAAGTTTTTTTGCGTATTATCGTTTAAAAATGTCGCAAAAAATAAATACGCATCTCAAAGTGCAGAAAATTGTAACATTTATGCTTTTTTAAACGGAACACCTTGTATATTATTATCTCAAATAAAAGATATTTTCTCTCTGATTCTAAAAATATATACATTGGTGTTTAAAATATTAACGCATTAATAGTTTGTTTATTTTATCAAGGCGGCATGGAAAAAAACACTTCATTTTAATATTGTCGTTGTGACATTTCAATATAGGTGAACTCATATTGTTATTACAAATTATTAAAAGAGCAATTTAGATATTTTTTTTTAATATGGGATACACCGAAATACAGAAACATCAAATAATTCGACTCTCTTATGCTAATAATTATAATATATTAACAGTTCAAAATATATACAGGGTGTTTCTTGATTGAGTGTCAATATTTTGGAAGGTGATTTTTGGGTCCATTTTAAGAAGAAAACTTTATATAAACTTATGTCTTAAACGGTGTAAATTTTGAGATAGAGGGTGTTAAACTTTCAATAATTTCATAATTTTTCGATAATATCTCGAATACCACTCTAGATATTGTAATGAAATTTGGTATAGAGGTACTATGCATCTAGTGGAATTTTTTGACGTCGAACATTTTTTTAATTTCCACCAGTGGGGTCCGTACGGAATCCGACCTGCATATTTTCCCAGACATTGATTGTACGCCACTGATTTTTTTTTAAATAAAAATTATTTTTGAAATTCCCATTCATTTTTGAGCAAGTTTGATCCCTTGGTAATTTTGTGTTGGACGCACGCTTTTCGTTTTAAAAAATAAAAACCGTTTCTCTGCATGGTCCAAACAATCCTGGTCATAAGACGGATATCACCATGCATGCAGAGGAATATTATTGTATTAAACTCGAGAAATGAAATCTTGTCGAAAATAAATACTAAAAATTTTCAAAAACAAACAATTGAATCAATAAAAATGCTTTATTTTAAAAAAATCTGTGCGGTGAAAGTAATTACTATGTCCATTCTTATTAAAATCAGAAATCGCTTTATCTTAGTGAGAGATATTTGTAGATAATAGTATGTAGTCTTCAGCCACCAATCTAGGACCATCAAGTCAATGTTTTTCAGAAGTCTGTTCCCTCATAAATACTTTTATAAATTTTATTAAAATAATATGACATTCTTCAACAATAACAAGTTATTTACAAAACTATACTAATACAACTAGGTACATAATTAATAATTTCAACAAAAATAATTAGGTTTTAACAAATTGACAGAACACTTTGTGAAACAAAATAGAAGAAACAAATTAGATAAGTTGTTGAAAATGCTCACCACCTTGGAGAATACACGCTTCAGCCCTTTTCCTCATGTTGTCGCGAACTCTTTGAAGGATACCCTCGGTGTTTCTGATAATATCGCAAGAATCTCTTATACGATCCTTCAGCTCCTCTACAGTGTTTACTGGGGTGCGGTAAACTAAAGATTTAAGATGTCCCCATAGAAAAAAATCCAAACTATTTAGGTCCTGGGACCTAGGGGGCCATGGTTGGGGTCCGCCATGACCTACCCATCTGTTGTTAAATGTGCGGTTCAAATATTCTCTGGCTTCAATACTAAAGTGAGTGGGCGCGCCATCGTGCATGAACCACATTCTGTTTCTAATTGGAATTGGTATATCTTCTAACAATATCGGCAAATCGTTCTCAAGAAACCGGCGATAATTATGGCCATTTAGTCTTTCTGGGAGGAAAAAAGGTCCAATTAGGTGATTTTCGATAATGCCAGCCCAAACATTTACAGAGAATTGCTCTTGATGATGATGTTCTACAATGGCATGGGGGTTCTCGTCGGCCCAGGTATGATTATTATGGAAGTTTCTGATAGCGTTCCTGGAGAAGTTCGCTTCATCTGTGAACATTATTTCGCACTCGAATAAGGGATTACGCGCAATTTTTTCCAAAAACCATTCACAAAAATTAACTCGGAAAGGAAGATCTCGGGGAAGTAAGGCTTGCATTCGTTGAATGTGATATGGGTATAAAAAAAATCATATAGAATTCTCCAAACTACGATGGGCGCAATATTTAGGTTAATTTTCAATAGTACTTAGTTCAGGATTTTCATCTATGGAATTTAATACTGCCTCTTAAATTTCTGGAGTTCTTACAGTCCGATGGGCCCCTTTTAATTGATTATGTGGCTTGAATGTATCTGTTTCAGTCAACCTTCTATGCATATTTGCAAATATTCGCCTATCTGGTATGACTCTACCAGGAAAGCGCTCTTAATATAATCGCCTAGCTTCCGGTGAACTGCTATCAGCCAAACCATACATGTAATGCATGTCTGCCAACTCTACATTGGTAAACTCAACCATTTCTTTTCTCAGATATATCAGATATTTAGAACACAAAATTAACTAAACCCGACTGAATCTGAACTGTCAAATTAAGTTACAAGAGAAGTATTAATTCTGACAGCCAAAGCCTACTACAATAATAATTATTAGTAATCTTTCTTTATTGATGAACTAATAGTATTTTATAGTTTCGTGTTAAAAAATTATAAGCTCAAATGATAATTTTGAAATCTGTGGGTATTAGTTATTCATAAGCAAATTTGATTTCTTGAATTTCAGTCAAAAAAAATTTCCTTGCATGCCATGGCGATTGGTGTTGTCATATTAGCGATATTGTTAAAACTCTGCAGAGAAATGGTTTTTATTTTTTAAAACGAAAACCGTGCGTTCAACTCAAAATTACCAAGAGATCAAACTTGCTCAAAAATAAATGGGAATTTCAAAAATAATTTTTATTTAAAAAAAAAATCAGTGGCGTACCATCAATGTTTGGGAAATATGCAGGTCGGATTCCGTACGGACGCCACTGGTAGAAATAAAAAAAAATGTTCTACTTCAAAAAATTCCACTAGATGCATAGTACCTCTATAACAAATTTCATTACAATATCTAGAGTGGTATTCGAGATATTATCGAAAAATTATGAAACTATTGAAAGTTTAACACCCTGTATCTCAAAATTTACACCGTTTAGGACATATGTTTATATGAAGTTTTCTTCTTAAAATGGACCCAAAAATCACTTCCTTAAATATTGACACTCAATTAAGAAATACCCTGTATATGAGTGATTCCACGCGCAATACGATATGTCCGCAAATTTTAAACACACATATTTTGATGATTAAATGTACTTATCTTTTTAAATAATGTCCCCAACATTTAAAAAATATATAACTATCAACTTTTTGTATCTGCTGCTTAGAAAAAATAATGTGGCAATAATGGATGTAACTCGAACAAAATTGCTATATTTTATCATCTTGGACGCGGCCGAAAATTAATGCTAATCTGTCAAAAGTGCCAGTTCTGTTCAGATGTATGAATTTGGTGAATAGTTTGTTGTGTTATTTCTTTTCGAAGTAAGTAATTTAACAGTAATAATAGTTTTTATGTAATTGTCAGTTTTTTGTCCCATCAGTTATGAAAAAATACGCTAAATTGAAATAGCTCATTCAAATAAGGCCGCAAGTGCATAACAAGTGCTAAACCTGTAAATTCTTAAGGGGCCCATGTAAATGCCATAACAATTTTTGGCTCCAGTCTTTTAGATTGTTATTATACTTTTATCAAAAATCGTAAAAATTTAATAAAAATGCTGCAAGCGCAAAAAATATAGAGAAAAATTAAAAATATTGGCGGGAAATGACGAATTCAAAATTCGTCAAAAAATTAAAGAGAGGCACAGGAAAAGACTATATAGGAAAAAAAAGAAGTCAAAACGCCCCAGTCTCTGGCAAAAGCTGTAAAACGAGCAAAAAAAATTGGAAAAGAACAAAAAAATTGTAGTTATACATAGGTTACTAGAATTAATAGAGCCTGATTTAAAATTAAAGAATATTAAGGAGATATCTGGTCTGACAGTTAGTTCTTGGAATAAGTTATTTTTGGAGATAACTGAAAAGTAGAGTCGAGTAGCTCCTGGACTTAAAGATCAGGTTAAAATTAAAATAGATAAATCTGTCGTATATGCCCAAATAAGGCATATGTTTTCTACAGTTAGAGAAGCTTATTCTATTTTTTTAGAAGAAAACCCAGAAATACATAGATAAAGTTAAGCAAATTTTATGAACTACGACCTACTTTTGTCTTGCCTATACACGAAACGGCCTTGTAAACTCCAAATGAAATTTATTCAGTTTCTGTAGTAAGCAATTATTTAACACATGATAAATACTCTGTTTACGTATTTATAACGAAAATTATGTATTGGATTGACCCGAAACATAATGTGAAAAACTTAAGCATCTTTAGTGATGGATGTGCAGCACAATTCAAAAATAAGTTCACCTTATCCACATGACAAGGGCGCAGTTGATGGCATTGGTGCTAGCGTGAAAAGAAAGGTAAACTTAACCATAAAATGTATGCAAACTGAGTTACAAACAAAAATACATTTTAGGAATGGAATGAGGTCAGGAGCAGGAAAGTTATTATTATTATTAACTCCGCAAAAGATTTTTTCAGGTGCGCATCAAGGGAATCCAAACAAATAAATATCATATACGTAAATGACGATGAAATTTGTGGAAAAAAGTCACACTTGGATGCCAAATTGTCACGTGGAAAGGCACTGCCAGACATAGCGAGTTTTTTTAAGTTTGTGAATCAAAATTATATACAAATTCAAAAACACCAACACCCGTGTTCACTAAAAAGATTTAAACTTAGACCAGGTCTGACTTGACAGTGGTGGCATTTTTAACAATTGAATAAATCATTTTTCTGAAGATCACAATTACAAAATGATAGTGACATAAGAGAAACATAACTGGTGAACTAAGAGTTTTAAGGACAGGGTGTCCGGATTTGGTTGCAAAAGCAGGGTATCTCGCTTATTTTCAAAGATAGAACCTTGCGGTTTTCACGAACCTGAGCTAATTTTTTGTGAAACTCATGAAGCCGTAAACAAAATTTTCATAGCCTTCTTCGTTTATGAGATACAGGGCGAAATAGAAAATTTTGCATTTTGAGACCCCCCTCGTATCTCGGTTATCCTTTAACTTAACGCAAAGGGAAAAATTACTGCTTATACAGTTTTTTACGCTGGATCCAGTGGCTTAGTCATATTTTTCATTTGAGTTGTTATTTTTTAGATATGACCCAAAGTTGTGTTTTTTTTAATGGGACACCCTGTATATTTATTCAGAAATTGATTTGTCCTTTTAAAAGCTTCTCAAAAATATATAATATTATGGGTCTATTTTAATAAACAACAACAAAAATCCTAATTTTCATAATTATCATCCCAAATTTTGCAGTAGGCCATGCAAAACGATTCCGTTTTCTTTCTTGGAAGCAAATGACATTTCCCAATTTTGTACGCGTATATAAAATATAGTGCTAGTTTTTTGTATTTATTTATTGTGTAAAAATATATTTGTATTATTATGGAAGAAAACCAAACTTTCGAACATTATGAAAAGTACGATATGTTAGCTTGTTTGATATTAAGTAATGAAAATGTTGAAGCGGCTTCTGAGATGTATTTTAACAGGTAAATAGTTAATTTTTAGGTATGTTGAAATACTATTGCTTAATTTTTATTTAGATATCCAGAAAGGAGGCAACCTAATATATCCACATTTTATCGGATAAAAAAGAATTTACTTAATCACGGATCATTTATCAAACCATCAGTCCCATCAGTAACCACAAAACGAAATGCAGATTTTACAAAGATGGAATTAATATTAATTAGAGACCTTTAATAATATAAAATTTTTACGTTATTGAAAAAATGTTCGTAGTCACAGGTTTTCTTAATTCAAATCACGAAATATTTCTCTGGCTGTTTGCCTGTCCCGCCAGTAACGTCCTTAATGCTGTTTATCTCAAAAGCTAGAAAATATATATTTACTTTCTTGGGGTAAAATTTATTCGTCTTCTTCATTTTTATTAGATTTCTAAATATGCTTGTGATAAAGACATTATTAGCGCGAAAAAGGTTTCATAAATGCCTTTCATTTTTAATTAATTGTCCCATCAGCAAGGACTAACTCTAGAAATGAACAGAAAGATTTGAATATCTTACTTTTCTTTGAAGGTAAAATTTTCTCCCAATTATTATTTCCAAGTATCTTTTCATTTTAGAAAATCCAGGAAGCTCTATTCCTGACTAGATCCTGCTATAACTTTTTTACCACTATGAAATATTATAAATTTCACCCTTATAAGTTCATGCCGATACAGAATTAGTAAGGAAATATCAGGCAACGCTTACGTTATTGCCGAGAAATAAAAAAGAATATTTTTACGGATGAAGCCTCTCTTACCACATATAGGATGTTTAATAGAAAAAGATAAGCATTATTGGGCACCAAGTCCTCAAATATAGATAGCAAAAACACATGTTCGTAGAGCAATTTGTTTGGTGCGGCATGTTGGGTAATAAAATTATTGCACCAATTGTTTTTGATGGGAATTTAAATGGTGAGAGATATTTAAATTTAATACAAAATAACGTAGAAAATAATCTAGAGAATATTCCAGTAGGTTGGTGCAATAATCTCATTTGGCAACAAGATGGCGCACCGCCGCACAAAGTTGTGGAGGTTACCGAATATTTAAATAGTGGCCATGATTTTTGGATTGGAAGGTCTGGCACACTCAAGATCGCCGGCTAACAGTCCCGATCTAAGTCTACTAGATCTTTTTTTTTTGTGGGAATTTTTAAAAAACAAAGTCTACTACGACAGGCGCCAAAATATACTAGAATTAAGGCAAATGATTGAAAATAAAATATTTGTACTTAACACAGATCACCCAGATTTTATTTCCAACTTTAGTAACAGCAAAAAAACTAAAAACTTAATTCTGCCTCCTACCCCTTAAGAATTTTGCGTGACGTGATGTCCGAAAAAATTTTAAAATGCGCTTACTATGGTTACTTTTACTCGAAAATGATGTATGCTGTACAGCTCTGGGGAGTTAACACTGTTTTGAGTACCGCAATATTTAAAACCCAGAAAAGATGCATAGGGATTATAAAAAAACTACTTTAACAAACTTTATGTCGGGATATTTTCAAGGATACTAGGATTGTTAAATTTCCATCGTGCTGCATTTTTTAAATTTTATTTCCGTGCATAAAGAAAAAAGAGAATCTAAATCTGCCGCTGATTTTCACTCATATAATATTAGAAAGGATTAGCGAGGTATATAAGAGCTACTTTTATTAAAGCTAAAATCATAGAAATAGAATAAAGTTTTATCTACAACAAAAATAAAGTAATGACCTTTTTTTTTGTTGTTTACATTACTGACCGCTCAATAAGGTAGTAAGGAAAGAACACAATCTAAAAACCTTTTTTTTTTGGTGGAAAATTTTCATCGTCCCAAAAGCAATTTCTACATACGCTACTTGAAAGGATCTGCCTAGGCCTCTGTTCCCCAGTTCGTCTAAATTTCTGAATATTCGCTATATCAGGGTATGTCGATGTACAATCTGCTACCGGTATAAACAAAAAGTAAGTGTAAGAAACTTCAAAAAAGGATGAAAAGGATATTGTGTGTGCAGAAATATAATGACTACGTTGAAGTTAGTAGTTAATTTGATGCATTGTAATATTATTATTATTATTATTAATATTTTTAGTTATTTGCGGAATTTTTAAAATGCATTTTTACTATGTACATATTGTGTATATTAAGTTATGTCTAAAGCTACACTTTGGCAAACATTGATATTAAAAACTTTAATGTCTCATATTTTAAATATATATATATATATATATATATATATATATATATATATATATATATATATATATATATAAGAGGGAGAAGTAGTCGCAACTGACTAGTTAAGAAGAAACATGAAAACCTTAGGTTAGTGGGGATGCAGTTTATATATATAAAAGGCCAAATAAAGGTATGGAACCCTTTATTGTTTTCGGGATCAATTTATCCCTTCCTCAAAACTTTTATACAAATAAATTAAAAAAAGAAACAAGTTAGAAACTAACTAATAAGTATAATACGTTTGAACTCCCGAGTGAGGGTTTGCTATTAAAACAAAACCATACTCTGAAGAAGAAGCACGTTTAGCTGCACCAAGTCATCATTCTGTTTGTTTAAAAATTCTAAAATTTAAAAGATTAGAGCGAAAAATGAATTTAAAAATATGTCCATTAGGGGACTTCATTTTACAAACTAGCAAACAAATTTTTTGGAGGTACTTTAAACACGAAAGTAGAGGGGACGTGAGTGAGACAGATACAAATATTATTTTTAACAAGAAAAAAGAAAGGGAGAGTATACTAAATACAGTGGTGTGTATACAATGTTCAACCTAATTCGATCTAATTTATGAAAATTTATACATATATATAATGTGTTTATTTTATAATGGTAATTAATTAAAAGGATAAGTGTGAAAGGTCACGAAAAACCTTTAAAAGTATGATAATTGTCCTGTAATAGTTGTAAAAAATCAATTATTCAGACAAAAGCAATATAAAGATAAAATAGGGAATAATTTAAGTAATACCTAATATAAGTTACAACGGTATCTATGATATTTATAATATGGAAATTTATAAACTACTCATGGAACGCAGGAGCGTCTAGACACTGAATTTTGTTTTTTTGTAATGTTAAAACGTGACTGTATATGGAGCTGAGGTTTTGGGTGTCACTCTTTTTGTTTATGACTGAGTGTTGAAGATTTATATGTATCATTTCCAGAAAAATTCGTTTATATTAAGAGGACGTTTTATCCAAAATCTCAGCGCCACCCCGGTTAAGGGAGTGGTTTTCTTTAATTAAATGTTCACTCAGTGCACATGACGGAACCCCTCTGCGACAGTCGCACTTATGAGATGTAATTCTACCTTCAAGGCTTCTAGAAGTCTGTCCTATATATGATAACTCACACTCGTTACATAGAATTTTATAAACTATATTGTAATTCTCTAGCAGTGACAGGGGTGTTTTCGTTTTAGTGCACAAGAGAGCTAGAGTTTTTTTGTTGTTTTCTCGCTATCTTAATCTTAGTATTTTTAAAGATATAAATAAGTCTGCGGTACTAGTTTTAAAGGGTAAGAATTTTCTAGAAAAATGTTTTTTAGTTGTAAATTCAACTCTCTTTTAGTTGGATGAGTGAGTCAGATAGTATATATATATATATATATATATATATATATATATATATATATATATATATATATATATATATATATATATATACAGGGTGACAATTTAAAAACTTGAAATGGCCATATATTACGAAGGAAAAACTTAATCAAAAAACGCTCAAAATACTTTCCATAAAATGAAGGGGGGACAAATAAAAGCGTATTATTCGACCCTTATCTGTAACCCCTTGGGCAGGGTGAGATACACCACTAAAATCTTAAATAGAAAGGGGGGTCGAGTGATACATCGTCTTAAATCTCTTGAAAAATTCTTTCCAATGGTACCATAGAAAGCTGTTTTTCGTGAAATTCTTCTGTATTTATTAAAGGAAACAATAAATAAAAACACAGTTTTGAACATGTTTATTTTTATTTAAATAAATGCTCAAAATGATTGGTACCTATATCCTGGCATGTCTCTTAAGAATCCTAAACATTTTAAGCCTGGTACTTTAAAATTAACTTGTACTATTAGTATTGATATTTTAACAGTTGACTTTTGGTTCAATTTAAACGAAAAGCAGCACTTATCTTAAATAATGGTGTACAACACAGCTGAACGTGCAGAAATGATTTTCATTTATGGTTCTCAGGATCAATGTTTCTTAAGGACAGCCCAAAGATTAAATGAAAGGCATCCAGGTCAAAATGTAAGTCCGGAATATGTTCGCCAACTAGTAGCCAAATTTGAAGAAACTGGCTCTGTCGCGAATTAAAAGAGAAATCAACCGAGACTAGTTGACGAAGCAGCGCAAATTGAAGTTCTAGGGCAGTTTGCAATTAATTCAACTTTATCAACTCGTCAAGCAGCTGTAGCAACTGGCTTATCTCGTGAAACAATAAGAAAGGTACTTAAATTTCATAAGTTTCATCCCTATAAACTGCGTATACTGCAAGAACTTGGTGACGACGACCCGGATAGAAAAATCCAGCTTTGTGAAATAACGACAGATAGAATTACGGCAGAACCTCGACTAGTTAAAAATATTTGTTTCAGTGATGAATGTACCTTTTATTTGAATGGACATGTTAATAAGCAAAACTGTCGTTACTGGAATGACGAGAACCCACACGTATTTAAAAAAGGGCATACCCAGTACCCCCAGAAAATTAATGTTTGGGCTGGTATATTGGGAGACGTAACTATCGGCCCAATATTTATAGGAGGTAATTTAAATGGCGACATGTATGCCGAAATGCTACAGAGGTCTATTGAACCACTAATAGTGCGGGAATTAGAAAATCAGAGGGACATACAAGGAAATTTAGCATTAGAAGAACGCTTACTACATTTTCAACAGGATGGGGCACCTCCCCATTATGTAGTTCCCGTCAGACAATGGTTGGGTGATAATTATCCGAACCAGTGGATTGGAACAAGAAGTCCTGTTGAATAGCCACCTAGATCCCCGGACCTAACACCTCTTGACTTCTTTTTGTGGGGTCACCTTAAATCTGTGGTGTTTAAAACGCAACCTGAGTCAATAGAGCAACTCAAGGACAGGATAGTTCAGGAATGCCGAGCTATATCCAGAGAAACATTTGCAAATGTACGCGAAGAATTTGAACAAAGGCTTTATTATTGTCTTCAAAACAACGGGATCCATTTTGAACATTTAATTAAACAATTATAAAAAATTTCACAATTGTGTTTTAATTTATTGTTTCCTTTAATAAACACAGAAGAATTTCACGAAAAACAGCTTTCTATGGTACCATTGGAAATCATTTTTCAAGAGCTTTAAGATGATGTGTTACTCGACCCCCATTTCTATTTAAGATTTTGGGAGTGTATCTCACCCTACCCAAGGGGTTACAGATAAGGATCGAATAATACGCTTTTATTTGTTCCCTCTTCATCTTATAGAAAGTGTTTTGAGCGTTTTTTGATTAAGTTTTTCCTTCCTAAGATATGGCCATTTCAAGTTTTTAAATTATCACCCTGTATATATATATATATATATATATATATATATATATATATATATATACCCGTGCAATAACTACCAATCATATGCACATGCTGTTTCCACGTAAATTATTATAAATATAATTGATTAGAACTAAACGTAATTTATAACAGCAGGCAGGAGCAATTTCAAAATTAAGCTGCCGGGACACTAATTGATGCACAACAATTAATTTTAACGTCATTCCTGCTGCAAGGTGTGCACTTGGGTTGATGTCCGCGAAAAACGGACAAAGGGTAGACACGCCCAGCGCTACGATAGCGATGGCGATTTATTATCAGCAAAATAGGTGTTTTTGCTAAAAATTAGTAATTAATAATACGGTATTTAGTACTTGGACTATTAACCTCCGTATTCACTAAAAAGGTTTATATATATATATATATATATATATATATATATATATATATATATATATATATATATATATATCTATATCTATATATATATATATATATATATATATATATATATATATATATATATATATATATATATATATATATATATATATATATATAATATATATATATAATCTCAATTATTTCTTGAACATTGTGATGCTACATACTAAAAAAAACTATAGGAGGTCATGGAATCGATAATATAACAATTTGTTTTAAATTTGACAGTTTTATTGAAATCAGTCAGGAGCGACTAAATTTGTATAACTGTTACATTGAAAATAACAAAAGTCCAGCACTTGCATTAAGAGAGTATCGCCGAATATTTCCCATGACAACGATACCACACTTAAAAAATTTTGACAAAATTTGCAGTGATCAACTCGTGGGGTTTTGAAATATAGAAAAAGGGAAAAAACCCGTTCAGTCGTCTCTGAAGATTTTCAAATGGAGGTTTTATTATATTTTATTGAATATCCCACCAACTCTTTAAGAAATATGCAAAGGGATTTGAAATTTTCTATAACCAGCATACACCGAGTATTAACAGAAAACAAAATATCCCCATATAAGTTTCTTCTAGTTCAATATTATCAGAACAGACTAGATTTTTGTTTGTAAATGATGGACCTAAATTTTGAGACAGGGATTTTAAATAAAATCCTTTGGACAGTTGAGGACATATTTTCCACTGCGTGAATGCATAACAAAAGAAATACTCACTACTATTTTAAGACAAATAAACATTTGGTAAAGCATATTAAAAGGCAGGTACATCAAAGTGTTAATGTGTGGTGTGGTATTATACACGACCGCATAATAGGACCTGTGTTTTTTGACTACTATTTAAATAGAAAAACATTTTTAAATCTTTTAAGAAATCAAATTATGGAAAAGTGGACTTAGTAGATCAATACGATAATGCCCCATACCACTATCGATAAGAGATAAGAGCATTTTTAAACGAACAATTCAATTTAAGTATATATAGTAACGGTGAGATTACATGGCCGCCGCAAAGTCCCGATTTGACACCCTCAGATTACTTTACAATATGTGGAAAATCAATTATATAGTTATTTGTTTTAAAATTTTCCTATTTTTCTTTTTCATGTAATCTGTTATATGTTGTTTATGCTGATAGCTATGTTACCCAAGAAGTTTGTTTCTAATATTAATTTTCAATAATGGTTTTAAATTTAAAATTTGGCAATAAATAAATATAGAATAAAATTAGAACAATACTTATGCAAATAGAAATATATCTATTCTATGGTCTCCTATAGATTGTTTTTTGAGTATGCAGCATCACAATATTCAAGAAATAATTGAGATTTTCTGTTAAATTGCAATATTTTCTGTAACGAATGAATTTAGATATAGAACAAATATATGTGAAAAAGAAGGTATTTTTATGATCATTTGTAAAAATAAAAAACATAGTGGGTGTTCTATTTTAAAAAAATAAACTTTTTCCATTTTAAAAAGGTGCAAGGTTGATTTCGTAGTACCCTATATAGATGTGGACAAAAACTCTGCATTCCGTAGATGCGCTGATTCTTTATAAATTGGAAATTGCCACCCTAACGCCCAATTTGTGTTTTCTGCTATTTTAATTTTATTAATTGACGACCTTCCTGGAATAACGTTGTAAGCAACAAAATAACTTTTTTTCAGAAAACGTTTTTTTTTTTAATTTTTTTAAGGTGACAAATCATTTATTAATTTTTTTTATGAAAATTTTATTGCGTATTTTTTCTATAAAACCAATATGTTTTCCTTCAATAACATTTCTGGACCATGTGGTGAATGCGTCCCATATTCTTATAATTCCACTGGAAACGCACAGCGCCGTCTAACGGAAAATGCAAACAAGATCTACCGGGCCAGCTAGTTTTTCCTGTAATATTGCCTTAAAATTAAATTAACGATATATGAGGAATTGGAATGAGCTAAGGAAATTTAAATTTAGTTAAACTAATTTCAAATCGGTTATTGTCTATTCTGTTAGATAGAAGTTTTGATACCACAGTTTCCAACTTTCTGCAACATTTTCTTCCAAATCCATGAATCCTATGGCCATTATGTTCTCCATATTTCTAAAACTTCAGAGGGGTAGGTAGGATTACCCTGCCACCATGTAATATAAATATTGATAATAATTGATTATTAGATATTTAAATAATCTATTGACAAATAATTAATAATACCAACAACTAAAAATAATGACAACTTGACAACTCTACCAGGACCAACAGCTTCACAGGTTGAACTCCTATGTAACATAGTCCATAGTCAAAAGCAGTGTTATCGTGCGGGTCATACGATTTATCAACGACAAACTTTTTAAGTTTGTTTTTCTTTTATTAGGTGTAATCATATCCTCCGTATAAAATCCGGAAGATGAATTAGATAGACCTATGATATTTTCATATGAAAAAAGAGGATAAACATATAAATGCCAGCAGTTGCAAAAATCTCTGAGCGATGTCACTTCAAAGTCAGATTGACAAGTCAGTGAGAAAATGAGTAATAGAAAACAATTCTCGGGCTTTTTGCATCTACAAGCGAAAAAAATGGTATTAAATCTAATAAAATATTACGAAAATGAAAATTTACCGGGCAATATCCAGGAGACAGTAGCAAAAGCTCTGGGAATCGATATAAGGACTGTGCAGAAAATTGTGCATGAAAAAAAGCATAATTTACTACCGAAGAAGATTAAGAAATGTACACGAAAAAAGCCAAAGACAGAAGACTTAAGTGACAATGTAAAAATAGATGTTTTAGAATGCAATTTACGATTTATACACGTCAAAAACTAATATAACCCTTCAAGTTTTAAAACAAGCTTTAAAAAATCGAGGCATATTGAAAATTAGTCTAAAATCGTTATCAAAATGAAAATGTTGGGTTTTCGATATAAAAAGGACCGTAATCGAAGATTTCTATGCGAGTTGCCACATATAGCAAGTCAGCGTATCCAGTTTTTAAAGAAATACACGGAAAATTTAATTCAAAATTTGGAAAATTGGTATTTTTAGACGAGACTGGGATATTTTCTAATGGAAGTGGTTCGAAATCTTGGCAGGACGAGTCTGTAAAAAGTGTCAAGAGAAAAAAGGGATGTGGGACGGGAAAACGGTTCATCATTTTGCACGCAGGTTCTTCAACAGGATTTTTCCCAGGTGCAAGTTTACTGTTTTCTTCAACATCCAAAAGTATGGACTACCATGATAATATGAACTGTGAACTGTTTGAAAAGTGGTTAAAAGAACAACTGATTCCAAATTTAGATGCTCCATCTTTAATAATTCTGGACAATGCATCTTATCATTCAAGAATCTTAAATTAAATAAATAACCTACTTCATCCTGGAAGAAAAGTGATATTTATAACTGCTTTTTATATGCTGAAACTAGAACTTTTAATGGCAAAATCTATTAAAAAACCAACAATATATGCCGTAGATGAAATATTACGGGAAAATGGATTATTATATTGTGTGGATTAATATTTTATCCACACAATACGTATCACTAGGCTGTAGAAAATTCGAGATTATTTCAAACCACTAAATTTCAAGGGAGAAGTTCCATTCAGGTTTGGTGTGGTGTTAAAAATAATCAAATTTTGGGTCCAATATTTTATAATGAATCACTAGGTGGTTCACGATATCATAATTTCGTTCAACACCAAATCGAAAACTTTTGTAAAGAATTGCCCTTGGAGAAAAGAAAGAAGTAAAAATGTCAATTTTCAAACACCAATTAATAAAATAAATAAATGTATGTAGCATTTCGTAAAGTTAAGTTCAATAATTGTCTTCGAGATATTGACAATTGAACATTTGCAATTTTCGATATGTGAGGTTGTAAAATCTATATGGTTAGACTTTGGACGAAACAAATTCTTATCTTTTCGTTTGTACAGTCTTTCTTTTAACATAGTAGCTTTCTAGTTCAACATGATATTCAACTTGTTTCCAAAGAAGTACATAAAATGGAGGGACTTTTAGAAAAAGCTGTAATTTTTATGTCCGATTTTTTCAAAATTCATAATCATAATCTTTTTTTTTCACAGAATCAGAACTTCTGTAGGGATCCAATTACATAATCGAGCGATAAAATTCTCTATAATTAAACCGTTAATCAAAGTAAAATGCTTCGGTTTGCAATAATTAATTACATTTAGTTTTAATAAACTGTATTTAACATAATTTATAGAGCAATGTGGCAGATGATTTGTCCATATTGAAAGGTTTGTTAGATACTCAAAATATGTTTTTGTTATGAAATAAATAATATATATTATCTAGTTAAAATTTATATTTTAACTAGATTAATACGATGATGCTCTACATAACATGGAAAAACTACAGTATTCAAATTCTATAGAGGGACACTATATTTTTAGTTTTCACGCAAAATCTACATTTTGAAAAGTCTTAAATGAATAACTTCTCTCTCTCTCTCTCTCTCTAATATATTATGTGTCTTTTTACAACTTCATTCTTTATTATTATCAATAGCACTATTACTTATGCTCTGATTACTTAGCGAGCTGTGTTTTATAATAAAATCACCTTTAAACTTTGCTTACAACATGGTGAAAATTTCATTCAAATCCGTCAGTAGTTGCTCTGAATATTCCACTCATGTACAAATTTTCCCGTAAGACAGGTGGTGTTTTCGAAAAATTATAGCGGAAATACCACGTCGTCTAGGAAACATGGTGTTTCCACTTACCTGGTTAGGTGTGGTTACATACCTAACCAAAAAATGAAATCTTGACAATATGAAACCTGCTTTTGAGAGACGCTAGAGTCCCTAGAAACTGATTCTTTTTAAGTATCTTTCAAACACATTTTTGAAAAGTTGTCAATATGAATAATCGGTTTGGGCTAGTTCAAGAAGAGGAAATTGATAAAAATATAATTGGAAGCGAACCAAGAAACACCGTTAAATCCAAGAAGAGCATCTGGAGACAGTTTATGTCATTCTGCGATGAAAAAAACTATACGTTTGACCAAGATACTCCAGTATCCCAACTAGCAATGATTTTGAAAAGCTGGGCCTACAATATGCGAAAAATGAATGGGGAGGAATATAAAGAAGGCACGGTAAAAATTATTTGGCATGTGACGGCGAAATTATTGATGGAAAGGTATTTCAATGAATACAAAATTAAAATAAAACCCTTCGAGCAGATCGAATTCAAATCGGCCCGAGACGAAAAAAATGCCAAAAGGAGACATTTGCAAGGTATTGAAGGCAAACGCAGAGAATCGGCCGTTTTTTTAACATACAATGAATTAAAAAATCTAATCGAAGCTTGTGATGAACCAACTCCAGAGGGTTTACAAAAGAAGTGTTTTTTTCTGTTGTCCTATGAATTAGCCTGGAGAGGAGGAGAAGGTGCAAGAGCCGAAACAACTTTTTTCAAAGAAGAAACTGACCACTTCGAAGGAAAAATAGGTAGAATTCAATAGAACCCTGTTTTTTCTAAAACATGTCAAGATGGTGGCCGAAAACTCGCCGATTCGAAGTGGTTGGTGAGAAACGAGAGAAGTCCCAGCTTTTGCCCAGTAAGAATTTATAAAGAATTACAAGATAAAAGGAAAAATATCTCCAACACTCGACTATTTTTGATGCCAAACCCCCATTGGAAAATTTTCGGAAAATGGTTCAAAAACAGCCCAGTAGGAGAAAACGAGATTTCAACTTGGACAAAAAAACAATTTACCAACCATTCCCTCAGAGCTACTGCCTTGTCCAAGCTAGCCAAAAGCGGAGTGTCGGAGCAAAACTTGATAAAAATTACAGGTCATTCGAATGCGAAATCCCTATCAAGTTATTTGCAAATGGATCCAGATCACCACAAAAAAATTATTAAAAAAATGAGGGAACCTGGAAAAGAACCACCTCAACAGCACGTGCATCCAGCCCCTGTAGCAGCATCACCCAGCACAAGTACAAGTAGTGGTCTGACGGCATCTTCTACGTCGTCGCAAAATAACAATGTGGTTAATAATTATCAGAACTGTACCTTTTATTATACAATCAATAATTAAAATTGAATATTTAGATTTATATTAAGTACTTTTCGATATTTAGACAAATAATTTTATTAGTATATTATTATTCAATTTGTGTTCAATTCGTATTTGATTCGTGGAATATTCCTCCTAAATACCATTCGTGCTTTTAACTAGATAATTTTCCACTCATGCGTGTTTTCTCAACAAAATTAAAAGAAAACACGCATTCGTGAAAAATTATCGGAAATTTTTAAGCTCTCGTGGTATTATCGGGGATAATACCACGAGTGCTTAACAATTTCCGATAATTTTTCACCAATGCGTGTTTTCTTATAATTTCCCGAGTCTGAAGGACGAGGGTAATTTGTAGAAAAAACACGCATGAGTGGAAAATTATCTGGTTAATTATATATATATATATATATATATATATATATATATATATATATATATATATATATATATATAAACTCAGCATCAGAAATAAACAAACAACCTCAGCTTTATTCCTACATCATCAGGAAACCGGCTATACAATAAATTTCGATGGGTGTAGGGAGATTGCCAATATAGAACATTATAAGACCAGAATAATCCGAGAAGCTATAGAAATTGAAAAACAGGGTGATTTGAATAAACGGGACGAATCATTAAAACTACCAACAGTATGGAAGACAATAATCGACAAATCTAAAATCGCAAAAACTCAAGCACAATTAGCGCAACAACAACAGCACCATCCGGAAAACATAAATAACGACCAATGCCTGCGCAGATATAACCTTCGGCCCCGAGTGGGGGTATAAAAGGAAGCGTCGCAGTCACCAACACTAATATATATATATATATATTCATATATATTCATATATATATATATATATATATATATATATATATATATATATATATATATATATATATATATATATATATATATATATATATATATATATATATATATATATATATATATATATATATATATATATATATATATATATATATATATATATATATATATATATATATATATATATATATATATATATATATATATATATATATATATATATATATATATATATATATATATATATATATATATATATATATATATATATATATATATATATATATATATATATATATATATATATATATATATATATATATATATATATATATATATATATATATATATATATATATATATATATATATATATATATATATATATATATATATATATATATATATATATATATATATATATATATATATATATATATATATATATATATATATATATATTAAAGGCCATGCATATAAAATACAGGCTATATATATATATATATATATATATATATATATATATATATATATATATATATATATATATATATATATATATATATATATATATATATATATATATATATATATATATATATATATATATATATATATATATATATATATATATATATATATATATATATATATATATATATATATATATATATATATATATATATATATATATATATATATATATATATATATATATATATATATATATATATATATATATATATATATATATATATAGTATTTTTCATTAGCCCCGAGTTTCTGGTAAAGCGATTTTGCCGATTTTTATATATCAAATTTTGTTTGTCTTATAATTAATAAAAAAATTTACTTTTTTTATTAATTTTAAACACGCTTTAAAATTGTAACAAGTATTCTATAATTATTTATTTATTGTCTACAAAATTACCCATGTACTAAAAAGTAAACCAAAAAAATGGTGTCAAATATAGTAAAACAATTTTTAAATTAAAATGCACTGGCTAATATCCAGGAGCAGCAGTGGCAAAAGCTCTGAGAATCGGTATAAGGAATGTACAGAAACTTGTGCATTAAAAAAAACATAATTTACTTCCGAAGAAGATTAAGAAATATACACGAAAATATCCAAAGGCAAAAGACTTAAGTTACAATGCAAAAATGGATATTCATAATGCAATTTATGATTTATACACGTCAAAGACTAATATAATCGTTCAGAAACTTTTTAATATTATAGACTAAAAAATATGATCATCACTTGAAAAGTCCTCATCTTCTGAGTCGTCCTCAAATGGCGCAATGATCATTGGTGCTATTTCGACATCTAGAACTCGTTCTCGATTCCACCAATCCCATATTAATTTCTCCGTATGTTCTACAGATTTCTTCTAGTACTCCGGCGTAATATAATTTAATGAATCTTGCCAAACAATTTGCACTTTATCTGATGTAAGACCATCGTTCACGTGTTTTTCGTAATATGATTACACTGGTATGGTTACACTGGCAATGGTATTGCGGCAGTCGTAAAACCTCATGTCCATTTTCCCGTAATATTTCATCTACGGCATATATTGTTTCAGCATATTGGGTAAAGGATTTTGTTTTTGTTTTATTAGCCAGTCATCAGTTCAGATCGGGCTACTAAGGAGCACGGTTGCTTATCGGTAGTGTTTATCATTTTACGACAATACCTAAATTCTTTAACTGATAGTGATACAAAGCGAAGTGAAATTGAAACGGATTTAAAATATACTGATTTGTTAATATGGACTTGTTTAGTGGGGGAAACCCCCTGATATTTTGCTCCCTAATACGGGGGCGATTTCAGGATTAGGAGTAGGTGAATCGGAAAAGATGGAGTATCAGGAAAATGATCAAAAATTAAAAAATAAGCAAAATTCTCAGGTAACAAAAATACAAATTTTTATGAAATCACGGATTTTGCCCCATTTCATGTTTTGATAGAAAACACTGACCCAGACTTTAAAGGTAAGCTTAATCTAATCAAAATTAATGATCTAATTTACGAATACCATCCCGAGTTAGATAATAAAATTAAGGAGATATAATCAATAGGCCGAAATAGAATAAGGGTTCAATGCAAAGATAGCAAAACTGCAAATAACCTAGTTTTATCAAATCGATTTAGGAGACAAAAACTAGATGTTTATATACCTAAATCCTCATTATTAAAACAAGGTATCATTGAGGAATAGAAACGGATATTTCAGAGGAAATCTTAAAGAATAAAATTAAAAAATTTGATAAACATTGGAAATTTACAATTCATAGTTTTAGGAGGATTAATAGATCAATAATTGATAAAGTAGACAACGAGAAAAAAACTGTTAAAACAAAATCTGTCATTATAACCTACAAAACCCAAGTACTACCTAAATACGTGGCGATTTGGCATGGGCGATGCGCAGTAGTACCTTACGTTCAACGTGTTATTTTGTGTTACAACTGTTTCCGTTATGGGCATACCAGCACTCAGTGTAGAAGTAAAAAGCGTTGTTTGAAATGTAAGGGTGAACATAAATTAGAGGAATGTAAAGCGGAAAAAGAAATAGCTTGTTTCCATTGTAAAGGTTCACATGAGTTATGTCACGTTCCATCCCCAAGAACTGCTGAGCCAGCGGATCCTATGTCAACGAGGCTGTTATAATATTACGCTTCAGCGGAACCGGGCCAGTCAGTTAGAAGCATCCATTTTTATAACTTATAAATTTGTACTTTTAATATAGACATTTTTTTTGTAAAATAAAGTTTTTAAAAAGGGAAACCGTCGGTCGTGTTAGTTAACTGGCGCAGTCGGAACGGATTTTCGGGAATCGATACATATCGATTGTATTGATTTTTTCGTTTTAATCGAATTAACCGAAAAAGAACTAATTGTTGTGACGTTGTCGGAGGTGCTTGAAGCAGAGTGAAATTTTCCGAACATCGAAAATTTCCAATCTATCGCAGAACTGTGGATTACCATCGAACAGCTGACCAACGGAGGATAGGACCAATATCGCCTGTCTTCGCAAGGACAAAGATTTGGGGAAGGACCTCAATCGCCCAACCAAAGCTTGCCTTATAGAAATGACCAGAGTTGCCCTTCAAATACTTCTGTAAGTGTAATTGATTTACTCTTGATGTCTATTGAAAATATTGTCGCGGAATTACAAGGTTTAAAAATTTCGACACCTTCAACTGACTCTGTTTCTAATACAAATTTAGAGGCATTAGATTTAAATACAAACACAAACTCAAATAATATTAGTGAAAATTTAGAATCTACAAATTTAGATATCAATAATCAATCAATAAATAATTTAATTACAAGCAATATGGCTCAATTTAAGCCAGAGTACCTAAATTGTGTCCCTGTTTTTGATGGAAATCCGAATGATTTAAATAGGTATCTTTCAACTTGCCAATCACTTATCGATAGTTTTTATGATACGAATAATGCACAAAATTTTCAAAACATTTATTTACTTAACTCTATAATAGGGAAACTTACTGGCCATGCAAAATTAGTTGCAAATATTCAAAATGTTGGTACGTGGGAAAGTCTGAAGGACACCCTGCGTCGTAATTTTGCGGATCATAGAGATGAAGCTTGTTTAAATAGAGACTTGGTTATGATGAAACAATTACCGAATGAAAAGCCTAACGATTTCTATGATAGAGTATTACACATTTTAAATCTGTTATGTTCATACATAGATTCACATGAAACTACTATATCTGCGAAACATTTAAAACGCGAACTATATAATGATCTTGCTCTTAAAACTTTCTTATCAGGGCTAAAAGAACCGCTTGGTACAACCATAAGGTGTATGCGGCCAGAAAACTTAATGCAAGCATTGCAATTTGTAACCCAAGAATACAATATACACTATTTTCAGAATCAAACCAAATCTAGTCCAGCAATCCCAAAAAATAGTAATTTTAGGCCCATGCAACATAATTTTAATAGTTTTCAACCCAATTTCGCAATAAACCAAAATCGGCCTTTTAATTCACAAACACCACACAACGCTTTTAGACCCAGCTTTCCAACACAACCTATAAATGTGCGCCCAAACCCAAATAGGCCACAACCAAAATATTTTTCGAACTCTCAAGTTTTCGGCAAACCTGGCAACAGAACAAACATTTTTAAACCAAACCAACAGAAACAATTACAAACACCCACGCCTATGTCGGGGATAGAGACGTCGGTCTTTAAACCCTTGCCTAGCACATCAAATTATAACCCTCCAAAACTAGTTTTTGAAGAGGTCTACAATGCCGAAACTCAAGATCTATACCAACCAGAGCAACTCTCATATGACGATAGCCAATATTGCCAATATAATCAAAATGATCAATATCAGTATCAATATTATGACCAAAATAATTCTTATTCTTATGTAAATAATGAATATAAGGAAGCAAATGTCCAATCTGACATATATAATACCGCGCCTCTTGAACAATATTCTTATGAAGAAACAACCGAAAATAAGGAAAATTTTCGGAACCCGACACAACAAGACAAAAAGACTTAACTGAAGTAATTTCATTTAATATGTCTAATTCTAGCGAACTGTCCTATATCGTATTTCCCGAAACAAATTTAAAAATACTAATAGACTCAGGTTCGACTAGATCATTTATCGACCCAAATATTGCAAAAAAATTATATCCCAATTGTATAATTAATGACCCATTTTTGGTTTCAACAGTATTCCAAAAATCGGCTCATCAATACAGCGCTTTTATACCCTCATCAAAAATATTTAATTTACCCGTAAACAAGAATATGAAATTTTATCTCTTTAAATTCCACAATGTGTTTGACGGTCTCCTAGGACTCGACAATCTTAAACTTTTGCAAGCCAACCTTGACTATCATAAGGGATTCCTAGAAACACCTTATGCGCGCGTTAAATTGCAATTTCATAAAACACAAAATCAAATACATTGTATAACAATTCCGCCTCGTGTCGAACAAGTTATAAAAATCAAGACTTCCATAAAAAATGGTGACATAATAATACCTCATCAAAAATTACATAACTGCGAGATACCAGAGTGTTTATCAGTTGCGAGAAAAGGCATTGCGATAACAACAGTGTTAAATAACACTTGCGAGCCCGTAACGTTAGATCTCTCAGAGACGATTACCGTGGAAAAGTTTAATTCAAATGAATTACGTGAGATCGAGTTAAATAACTTTGATGACTGTCCCAAATCGAAATTAGATTTTTCTAAATTTCGCATAGACCATTTAAATGATGAAGAAAGAATTAAAATTTTAAAATTAATTCATGAATACTCGGACATATTTTATAATGAAAACGACCCGTTAACTTTCACTAGCAAAATAAAACATCGAATTAGAACGTCAGATGAGATACCGGTGTATACAAAATCATACCGCTACCCCTTTATACACAAAAAAGAGGTGGAAAACCAAATAAAAAAGATGCTAGACCAAAAAATTATACAACCTAGTAGTTCTCCGTGGAGCTCACCCATCTGGGTGGTCCCTAAGAAGGCAGATGCCTCGGGGGTGGCTAAATATAGGGTAGTTTTAGATTATAGGGGTGTAAATTTTAAGACCCTTGATGATCGTTATCCGCTGCCTAATATTACAGACTTATTAGACAAATTAGGCAAATGCCAATATTTTACAACCTTAGATTTGGCTAGCGGATTTCATCAAATTCAAGTACACGACAGTGACATTGAAAAAACGGCGTTTAGCACCGAGAATGGGCACTATGAATTTTTGCGAATGCCATTCGGGCTGAAAAACGCCCCCGCAACGTTTCAGCGGGTAATGGACAACATTCTTCGCGGAATTCAGAACGAAAAATGCTTAGTATACCTAGATGACATAATAGTCTTTTCTACATCACTTCAAGAACATTTAGAACGATTAAAAAGTGTTTTTCAGCGTCTACGTGAGTCTAATTTTAAAATCCAATTAGACAAATCGGAATTCTTGCGAAAAGAAGTAGCGTATCTTGGCCATGTAGTCACAGCTAATGGCGTTAAACCAAACCCGGACAAGATAGAAGCTATCAAAAAATTTCCGATTCCTAAAACAACGAAACAGATTAAGGGTTTCTTAGGATTGTTAGGGTATTATAGGCGATTCATTAAGAACTTCGCGGGAATAACAAAGCCACTTACTAAGTGTTTAAAAAAAGGTGCCACTATAGAACATAATAAAGAATTCTTAGAATGTGTCGATATGTGTAAAAATCTGCTAGTAAATGAACCTATACTACAGTACCCAGACTCTCAAAACCCTTTAACTTAACCACAGATGCAAGTAACGTGGGTATTGGGAGTGTCCTCTCGCAGGGTGTAATTGGACAAGACCTGCCTGTAGCGTACGCATCAAGGACACTGAATGATTCCGAAAGGAATTATTCGACAATCGAAAAAGAGCTCCTGGCAATCGTCTGGCCACCAAGTATTTTCGTCCGTACATATTTGGCAGAAAAATAAATTTAATAACTGACCATAAGCCACTTCAATGGCTTTTCTCCTTAAAGGATCCTAGCTCTAAATTACTAAGATGGCGAATTAAACTAGACGAGTACGATTACAACATAATATACAAAAAGGGTAAATTAAACACAAACGCCGATGCTCTTCGAATTGAACTGCATACAAAAGAGACAACGGAAGACTTTCCACTAAAACAATATATCGAAGAATTTAACCGAGAATTACAAGAAAACCTAAGGGAAGAAGAAAATCTAGACCAAATGTCTACCGTAGCACAAGCTGATGATAATGACCTCGCACAGGTCAATGATATGAGAGCACATAAATCAGCTGACGACAAAACACCTGATGAAAATATGACAGTACACACCAACGAAAACGAAGATACTATAGTAGGAATCCCCATCTGCGATATTCCCGTAAATTATGGTTCTAACCAAATAATTATTT
>JAUTXW010001442.1:0-32301 GCA_030620095.1 Kuschelorhynchus macadamiae | reverse complement strand
ATGCATTTGCTAATTTTTTCAAGTGCATTACTTTTTTGGAAGTATTTCTTCAATTGGCAGAATTTTTTAAAAATATTAAAAATGTCAGATTTCATTCAAAACAGTAAATACTCTCAAAAGACATTGAGTAAGGACAAAGGACACAACCGATAAATTGTCCAGATCTGGGGTTATGCACTAAATTGTAGCGAATGTTCCACGACCTTGTGGGACAAACAGGTCGAAAAAATTTCCACAAGGGAGAGAACATTTAAGCCTTGTCAACAAATTCATAAATACGGATGTAACTGAGACTGTTTGGCTTTTGCCAATCATTTGTTGGAGTCAGGTCATGAATTTTCCATTTCTGACGTTGATTTTTTACATGAATGTCCGAAGGGGAAAAAGCTTGACCTTCTAGAAAAAATGGAAATAACCAAAGCTATAAAAAGTCCCATTCTCACTTGTTAACGATGTTTTTAATTTTGAACCAACCCTAATATTTAAAATTTAATGTAATAATAATTGTAGGCAACCTTCATTTCATTCACTAATTCATAGAGTGAGAGTTTTTGGTTCTTTTATTCGACTAGTCCAGTGGTCTGTGGGTGGTTGCTTCGGTGTCTCACTCGGGTGGTCTGGGTTCGATCCTGTCTAGAGACATGAATCTTTTTTAATACTTTTTTTTAATATTTAATTTTGTTTATTCACGTGAGACTTAAATCCTCATTTTAATGTCCATCAAATATGTATAAGTAGTTGTTTGTTTTGTTGTGCTTTAGTGTGTTTTATTCTATTTGTAAGTTATTGTTTTAGGATTTGTGAGTGTGATTATTTACTAAGGTTCTGTTGTTTGTAGGTCTGATGATGCTCGAAAGGGCGAAACACGTATCATGTTTGTTGTGAATTGTAAAATTATAATTTAATGAGACCGAGACTTGGAGTCTTTTTCTATGTTTGTTATTAAAACTAGGTCTCTTTGAGCAATATGGACAATTTCTTCGATTTTTATTTACTCCATTTCTTGTAAATGTAGCCTCATCGGTAGCCAAAATAAGTTTGGTAAAATTTTCATCGATGTTGTGTCGATTTAAAAGTCACTGATAAAATTCAACTAGGATGATCTTTGGGTTGTAACGCTTGGTCCCGTCGATAATGGTAGGGATAAAGTGTAAAGTTGTTCTTAACGTATAGTCTTCCATACTTATGCTGCAATAGTGCTAGCTGTTGGGTCGCTTTCAACAGTATCTAAGATATCTTCCTCAATATCTACCATCGCGTGGAGGAGGGACTTTCAGCGTGATCTCCTCGTTGTGGCTTTAAAGTACATGAAGCCTAATAATTAAATTTATAAACATCCGCGGGGCTGGATGGGTTCTTAAGACGACACGTTGCAGCTGCATTTTGTTGACATTCCCCGTAAGTTAGGATAATGTCCACTAGTTCATTGTTGTCATATTTAATTATCTACTATAAGTAATAAACAAAAACTTGTATCTTATCTGTTTACAACGCATTGGTCGCAAATATCAAAAGTCAGGTCTGTGACAAATTTTTTAAAATTTTAATCAACTTCTTTATTTTGCAACTTGTATAAAGGTGATTTTCTAAAAATTAACTTATTTTTACAACCTGTCAAAATAAATGACAGAACTTTGAGAACACCCTGTATACTATAAACATCGATTTAAATTAATTTTTGAAAACTTGATTTTTGAAGCTTTGATGTCCTCTATATTCTAGCAAACGAACTACGGCCTTAGAACAAAAAAATGTTGAAAGTTTCAAGCTCTACATTTATATGCCCCAACACTTTTTCCTCCGACGAACGCGAAACGAGGTAAATCGATTCAAACATCTTTTCAAGATGGCGGTAGAGAAGACAGGTGGAGATTCGTGAACTTATAATTTTTTACCGCTCTGACCATCAGAATCTACATATTAAACATGAAGCCCTACTCCTATATAATGTATACTGTTTTCCTGGACTATGATGGATATCCGTGAGATTGTCGAAATCGATTATCCCTTCCCAGAATTACGAGATAAGTTCCGGCGAAACCTTAATATTACAAAACGAATGATTGGACGCGCATTAAAAATGAAGGGGGAGCTGCTGCATCCGGACGGACGAAAAGGTTGTTCTGTATTTCAGGTTCAGAGGAAGACCTTCACCCTCTGCTCACTGCTGGCCCAGTTTCTATATTTAGCATATTTCAATCGATCTGGCTCGACTGCGTAAATGGTGGGCCCGTTTAAAGAAATTTTGCTCGCCTGGGATAATGTATCCTGATTCTTTATTTATTATTATATGTACAATTTAAATAAAACATTTTAAACTTGTGACATATATTTCGCTAACACTGTAACTTCGTCGGACAAACGGTATTTAAACTTACATTTTGTTAAATTAGCTTGATTTTTCAAAAACATATTTCTAGTTAAGGACTTTTATGGCCTACGAGAGTCCTAAATATCATCTGGACGGAAATTTTTAACAGAATTATTCATATCTAAATTGTCGTTTAAGAGATACTGAGTGTTTTTACGTTTATTAATTTCCATTGACTCTAAAAGTGACAATTACTTCCCTCATAAAAGGGTAAAAAGTATTTTATTCGTGAAAAAATCACTCTCCGAGATTTTTTTTTTGATTGATTCACGTTTCAGGGTCCATAGATGACGAAAAACATATTTTATCGATTCCGTCGGTCTGTATGTCTGTCGGTCTGTCTGTTCGCGGTCTGTCTACTTACAGGATTGACTTCAAATTTTGGTAAAAAATGAAGGGTTATATGGGAATGACCTGGTAACATTTTGGTAAAAATTCATTAGGGCAAAACAAAATGACGGCCTAGTGAAATGTTAAAAAAATTATTACTAAATTTAAACCTCTTTAGTGAATACGGGTGTGTTTAAGGTTTTTCTGATTATTTGCCTTTTTGGTGAATGTAGGAGAGAAGAGTTAACGCACATGGATACAAAAGAAGTGGAAAATAAACAAGGATTTATGAAAATTACCCAAGGTAGCATAGAAAATGTGGATTTGTTGAAGATTTTACGAAAATATTTTTACGGTCTTCACATACCCCACATACTAGGCTTTTGCCTATAGAGATGGCAAATGCACCAGGGTTAGGATAATTATGCATTTAAAAATCTAAAAATATGCATGCAAATATGCTCCGAAACAAGGGAAAATATGCACTTAAAAAGGTATTTATTTTCGGATCAAAAAAACAGAAATAAAGCAAAAGTATAGCAATTAAAATATTATATTATTTACACTTCAAGGTATCCTTAAGACGCTATTTTTACCAGTTATTATTTCATTAATACAACTAAAGAATAAACCTGTTTTAAATTTATTGTTTACGCTATTCAACAAGTTGCGGTTATATTTTATAACTATACGATGTAACAAATTACAAATTCAAATTTTCTTCTATTCACTCACAATAGTATTTATATTCAGAAAATACTCGTTCAATATTAATAATAATAATAATAATAATAACGTTTGTTAAATTCATACAAACATACACGAAATATATCAAACACATAGATTAATATAAATATAAAAGTAAAATTAAATAATAAGGACAAATAGAATTGAGAAGGAAAGTAATAAACGTTGTGAAAACCACAGAAGCATGTCTTAAGAACGCTCGTGAGTGGTGGACTTAATATACTTATAATAATAAAGCCAAAGTAAACAAACAAACAAATAAACAAATAATAATGTAAATTCAATACACATTTTAAACAGTTTGAGTCCAAATCGAGAATATGTATTATATTGAGAGAAATAGTTTGTGTCACTATCGAGAAAGCAGTCAAATTTGAGGAATGAGATTAGCCAAGTGTAATAATCATTTATTATATTAGAGTTTATGTCTATTTTAGTGAATTTTTGTTTATAATAATACCTAAACTAGATATTTTAAATTAATTAAGTTATTAAAGGTAAGTCTGTCACTTTCCAGTAGCCAATTGTGAAGCGAACACTTAAATTTTTTAAAACTTTTTATCGATTTTATGTTATCAGGTAACATGTTGTACAGTCGAGGTGAAAAATAATTACACTATCTTTCTCCGTGTGTTTTAAGGGTAGATGTTAAATACGCAGCCTTATTTCGAGTATTATATGAGTGATCACTATTAATAATTTTAATATTGCCCTTTTTTATGTTTTTAATTATATTTAAACAATATATCTGACGAACATCAAGAAGTTTACTCTCTCTAAATAGCAAATATGTTGAATATATTTTGGGTTTCCGATAGATAATCTTGATAAGCCACTTTTGAATTGAATTCAAATTTTCAAGATGGTTTTCTGACACTCCGCCCCAACCTATTATGCCATAAGAAAGGTGAGTTTGAACCAAGGACATATTTTAATGTAATATTTTTAATTGGCCCGTATCAAGAAAGTCTCTTAAGTACGTAAATTTTCCTAGCAGTCCCCTTAATTTATTAACAACATTTTTGATTTGCAAATCCCACTTAAGATGACAATCAATTTCTATCCCAAGATATTTTATGGAAGAGGTTTGAGGGATATCTGTATTGTCAACTTTTAAAGATCCTAAATTTGGGAGATAATTTTTATACAATGTAAATGGTATGTATTTTGTTTTTTCCAAATTTAAGGTTAACTTGTTTTGTTGGTACCATAATTCTAAAGCTGTGATGTCATCAATTACCATGTTTTTTAGGGACTGCCAGGTATTTGCCCGACAAAACATTAGAACATTACGGTGTCATCTGCAAAACTGATTATAGTACTTTCTGTTTTTAATTGAAGCATATCATTTATATATAGTATGAATAGAATGGGACCAAGAACAGTACCTTGCGGTACTCTATATTCTACAGTTATTTCATTACTTTGTATTCCATTTATGTCCACATATTGTTTTCTGTCGGCCAAGTAACTTTTAATTAAATTAAAAACTTTTCCCCTCAGTCCATACCGTTGCAACTTTTTAAGTAGCCTTTGATGACATACAGTATCGAACGCCTTTGAAAGGTCTACGAATATACACATACAAGGGTCAGTTGAGTCAAGGGCGTCATAGATGTTAGATGTTAGGATATGTATGGCATCGTTTGTTGATTTTCCCTCTCTAAAACCATACTGGTTTTCAGAAAGTATTTTATACTTATTTAAAAATTTAACCATCCTAAATTTAATAGTCCTTTCAAATATTTTTGAAAAAACAGAAAGTACAGAAATCGGCCTATAATTAATAATCCTGTCTTTTTCTCCACTTTTATATAGTGGTTTTATTATTCCAATCTTTAGACATTGTGGGAAAAATCCGATTTCAAAGCTTTTGTTTATTAAAAATGTTAACGGTTTAGATATTTGACACGTATCCCAGCCAGGTGATTTCTTTGTTTTTAAATGTTTTATTATTTTTTCTGTTTCCTCGATTGTAACGTCGGTTAACACCATTGAATTTTCCATGTTATCAATTGGAAATAAAAAATTTGTTGGGGATTTAATTTTCTCCGCTAGGGTTTTTCCCAAGTCACTATAATGATTGTTAATTGCATTTGAAATATATTTTTTATCAGTAATAGTTTGATTATTATCGATACTAATTCGTTCAATACTTGTTTTTGTTCTATTTGTCTTATTGCATATTTTATTAACACATTTCTACAATGCGGAGGACGTGTTTATACATTTGTCAAACTGAGATTGTATATATTTTTTTTTGCTAATTTAATTATCCAACGTAACTTGTTTTTGTAGACATTATACCTAATCTTTAACGCTACATTTTGTTGATCTTTCAAAAGCTCTTTATATAGTTTGTTTTTTTCCTGAATAGATTTTAAAATTGCTAATGTCATCCATTCTTTCTTAACTTTGTTTAAGATTTTGTTTTTAATTATTTTAGTGTTTTTATTAATCTGGAAATTTATTTTTTCTATAAAAAGTTTCATAGCATCGTTAAGGTTAGACAGGTTATATATGTCTTCCCAGCTCTCTTTTTCCAGATCGCTTCGAAGTGCTGTATAATTTGTATATTTTTTTCACATTCATAAATGTCTTGTTTGAAGGAAGTGACCAAAGCAATTGGAAAATGATCTGTAATGTCTGTGTAGAATATAAAAGAATTTGTATTATTTTTAAAATTATTTTCTCCTTTTACAAAAAAGTGATCTAAGCATGTACCTAATTTTGGACGGGTACTTTTGTTTACGAAAGACGTAAATTTGTGTTGAGCTAAAATATTTCTATATTCCTCTACGTGTTCAGCATCACTTAATAAATTGATATTAATGTCTCCCACTATTATGTGATATGTATTCGTATTTGTATTTTTTAGATAATTTAGCAAATTAGAGTTAAATCCTTTTTCGTTTACTGATGGAGACTTATAAATTCCTGTCAAAACAATATTTATATTCCTTAAACTAATTTTAGTATCTAAAACATTAATTTCCTCAAATTTTACAATGCTGTGACTGTATTTTAAATGTGATTTAATGTATATTACAATTCCATCATTTCTATTTAATTTCCCGTGGTTGTACAGTATGTCGTAACCGTCCAGATTAAAAGGCGATTCGTCTAAATTTGTTTGTGTAAATGTTTCTGTTAAAACTATTATTTCAAAATTAGAGTGTATAGTATTTAAAAATAACCACAATTTATCAAAATTTTTGCCTAAGCTACAAATATTACAATGCAATATTTTAAGACTTGTTTTATCTGAATCATTAAAATTTTTATTATATAGGTTAATATCATTTATGATTTGTGTGTCAGGAAGCTCTGAACGAAAGTCTTTAATAAAGGAGTCCATTTCTGAATCTTAAACTAAAATACTAAAAATACCTTTTTGAGAACGTTTTTCATTTTTTGGTAATAGCACGTTTTGGGTTGGTTGTTTCGCTTCCCTTGGATCCCGGTCTAGTGACTCTGGCTTTTAAAGTTTGTAATGATGACACCCTTGAAGATGGGGTAGACTGGTTTCCGCCTCTTTGTACAGCTGAGTCAGGTTTGGCTCCAAAAACGTCGTCGCAATCACTGTTTATGTCTTTTTCTAGTGTTGGTGTTGGGGGCGCTATTGTTAGGAAACAACTCTTCTTTATTTACCAAATTTAGAAATGCTTCTTCGTCACTGTTCTTTAAGGCTTCGGCGGTAAAATATTCATCATTTATAATTAATTTATTTTTGTAAATTCTCGCAGAATAATTTTTTTCTCTTGCAATTTTCAAATTCTTATAAAGAATCTTATTTTCTTCTCTTTGACTTGGTGTCAAATCGTGGGCAATACTTATTCTTGTATTTTTCAAATTTCTGGACTTTTGTAATATTTCTGTTTTTTTAATTTCACTAGTTAGTTTTACTAGGATTGGCCTTTTTCGTTGTTGTTGCTTCTTACTATTATTTGATTCCAGTAATTCTCTACTCTGAATCTGCACATCTTTCAACAAGTTGTATATTTGTTCGTTTGTCACATTACCCATCGTTTTTAGGCCGACACTTGCTATAGTAGGCCTTCTATGTTTATCGATTTTCTCTTATCAGTATCTACGTTTACAATACTAATTGCTGCGACAAATTTACAATGCACTACAAATTTTCTGAAATCTACAAAAAGTATTTCGCTTACATGGGTCTATTTTGTCCAAACAGGCTACTCAGACACTAACACATAAATGAGTATAATTTCGACAAAAAACTTTTCACTTGTTACTTAACATTTAATTTATTTCGGGAGTTAATTCTTATAATACTTCACAATTATCAAGCCTAACAAACCACATTACAAGATACAATTGGAACGTATTCAAACAAATGCAAATTACTGTTTATTAAAAATTGTTCATTATCTGGATTCAATGTCTCTTTATTGTCCAAAACTGCACTAATATTTTTCAAATTTTTGTAACCAATATTTTTTTGCAAAACCGTAGCTAATTTTGGAGAAATTACTTCATTTTTAGTGTTAGTTATAGTTTCACTCACTTTTTCTATCATTTCTATGCTTTTTGACAAAGAAAGTCCTTTCATCTCCAATTTTTTTATAATATCAGACAAGCAAGAAAAATCGTTTTTAATGTAAATTAATTCCTCACGTACATCTTCTTTGCGCAAAACGTTTTGTGCTTCTTGTATACAATGTGAGTATTCCGCATTAAATTGGTTGAATATATTTTTAATTGCCTCGAAATATTCTGCGTAATAAATGGTAGCGTTTATCCAAGTTCCCCATCTGGTTATAATTGGTGATGGGGGCAAGGGGATGTTTCCTGCAGTTTCCCTAAATTTTTCTGCTCGAGTCGGAGCTTTTAGGAATACTTTCTTCACCGAGGAAATTAGATCGTTCACTAGTGGATAAAAAGCACGAACTTGTTCTGCAACTCGATGAAGTCTATGGCATCTGGCTGATAGTCTTATCTTGGACATTTTTCCAAACAGCTACTGACCTGTCCTGTAAATTCAGGCTAATTCATCGATGATAAAAGTCTTTTAATTAAAATCTTTCGGTAGACACTTTTGATATTTCGTAATATAATATTTTGATCCAGAGGGCATAATGGATGATAGTTCATCAGAATAGACTTCGTGGTAGTATCTGTAAAATAAAGACAGATCTAGTGATGCAAGCGTCCTTGTGATGTTTGAATCATCAATGAGGCGTATAGCTCTTTTTTGGACAAAGTCAAGGATATTAACGATTGAAGGAGAAGCTGTTCCCCATTTGTGCGAACAATACTCAAGGCAGGGTCTGACTTGCGAAGTGTAAAGGGCAAACAAGGCAGGAGAAAAGCATTTTCGAGCTCGGAAAAGAAAATCTAATTTATTCGCCGCTGCTGTGGCAATTAGGTGATGTGATCATGCCAGCGAAGATCTCTCTGTAAACTGATATCGACTAGGATAAAGGAATCTTTGGTTTCCAGTGTTTGATTACTAATTTGAATGATGTGAGCACTGAGAGATAATTTGTGAGATAGTAAACAAGATTGTGTCTTAATAGCGTTAAATTGGGTTCTTTGCTCTCTATTCTACGGCTATAATAAGGTCCTTGGTTAGGAATAAAGTCATTACTCTACGCCTATGATTAATTTTAGTTTTGGAGGCAGATATGGGAAATTGTATATTGGAGTGGAGTGTGTGCTATCGTTAGCAAAGTTGTGAAAAGGATTGCTAGTAGAAGAAAGCAGATCATTGATAAGAAGAAATAGGGTAGGTGCCAATCCTGAACCCTCTGGAGAGTCTATGTTGGTTTGGTGAAAGTTTGATGAATGGCCATCAACCGTTACAGAAATTCTTCTGTTGGAAAGAAAATTGGCAATCTATGTACAAAGTTTTGGAGGAAGGCCATAGGAAGTTTGTTAAGAAGTGAAGAAGACTTAGTTAAATGTTGTGGATATGTTAAGGGCAATAATTAAATAAATAATAAACCTATTCCAGTTGTGGGTTAAGAAGGTAAGTAGATCTGATGCGGATCTTTGGTGGCGGTGTATAAGTTTATACCCTTCAAGGTAATTTAAAAGATCACTATTGATGTACTTCTCCATTGCCTTACTAATAACTGGGAGGAGAGATATGGGTCTCGAGTTAGAGGGAAGAATTTTGGATCCCTGAAGGAAATTTCGTGTATATTGTATGGCAAAGCTGGCACTGATGGAAGGGGGAAGTGAAGAGGAGGAATTAAAGTAGAATTTGCCGTGAATTGTTTTGCAGAAAGGTCAGCTTTTGTTTTAGACGTAGAAACGATTTTATCACCAAAAGTTAAGGATGGAAAGAAGCTTTTGCAGAAGTTTTGTTTAATATTTTTGGTAAGCGACCGAAAGGATCAGCTACCATTTTGGCAAGAAAGAACTTTGCCTTTTGTGCGTATATTGAAGGCATTTTTTGCTTCGAGAATTATGCGATTGTAACGATTTCGCGCTTTGTTTTTAGCCTGTAGATTTTCCGAAGTAGGGTTCTTAAGAAAATTGTTTAGTACGGATTTTCTCGAGTATGGCATTATCGCAGGATTTTGAAAATCAAGGTTTATGTTTGTGAGGTTTTGAAGTCTTAATAATTAATAATTAAGTGTGGTATAAAGGTTTATATACCAAATTGAATAACATCCGAGGTTTGTGAATAAATTTTGGAAGGAACGTTGGTAAAAAAACAAACAACAACAAAAACAAACGCCACCGTTCAGGGAATGATAGAAGAAGTTCATAGCCAGGAAAGAAAAGGTGATTGGTTGCATTTTTGCGGCTTATTTTTGTTTCGGTTAGAAAGAGAGAGAGAGAGAGAGAATTTAGTATAAAGGCGCGTCGACGTCTATAGGTCATTTAGCGCCTGTCGTAGTGTTGTTTACATATTATATCTTATAGTATAAAGATGACTCTTTTAAGAACTCTTTCACATTCATTAAGTTTGCAGGAGTAGGATCAAAGATATTTTTAAGACTGTTGAAGTTTAAGTTGCAGGCAGTTCTAAATGGATTTAACAAGCATTCGAGAAACAGGTGTTTGATAGTTAGTCGGACATTGCAATGATTACAGGTGGGAGGGGTTTCGGATTTCAAAAGGTATTCATGAGTGAGCTTTGTATGTCCAATCATGGATCTAGTAAGGACCGTGGAGTCGCGTCTGCTAAGATAACCGTTGTCAAAATTAGTAAAGAATTGAGATTTAATCTCATGTAGCTTATTGTGGAGCTCCATCATGTCCCAATCGAGTTGTACAAAATTTTTAATAATTTTCTTAAGTGCAGGAAGGATGTCGCTGCTAATAAAAACTTGGGATAGATTGGTGCCGTTGTTAAGTGCATCCTTAGCCAATGTGTCCACCACTTCGTTCCCTTTAATTCCAATATGACTTGGAATCCAAAGAAAAGACAATGCAATCTCCTTACGGTCAAGTTCCACCAGTAAGTCATGAATATCTTGGCATATAGGGTGTGAGGAAAAGGGGTTCTGGATGCTGTAGAGCGCACATCGAGTCGGATGCAACTGTCCAGTTCCTATGGAATGATTTCTTTATGAAGGTCAGTGCCTGCATTATGGCAAAAAGTTCAGCCGTGAATATGCTACAATGGTTATTGTAGCCTTCGGCGCAATAGAAAGCAGAGCCAGAGTGCAAAAGCGTTTTGGAGCCATCAGTATATATAAGGTTTGAGTTAATGAATTTTGTGTTTTGAAGTTCCTGGAACTGATTGATAATGAGTCTGTGGTTGTAATTTTTATAAAAACGTGAAAGTTCGAAGTTAAAGTGATTTTGGGGAAGCGTCCAGGGAGGGAATTTGTTAGGATGGGGGAGAAATATTGAAGGGAGGGAGAAGTTGTATTTAGCTGAAAATTTTAAGAAACGAATATTGCTGCTATGAGTGAGATTACTATCCGTTTAAAGAGTCAAAGGGATTCTGGGATTGAAGAAGGGGTCGTGGATTGGTAGGTCAGGCTTAAACCAGAAATTAGTAGCATACTTTAATGGAAGTAAAGTAAGTCTGTGTTGTAAAAAAATGATTTCGTTTATGCATTGGAGACTGGGGATTGGACTGGTGTGAAAGCTGCCATAGGACATGCGAAGACATTTATTTTGGATGGAATCCAGAAGATTCTTTGGAACACCTGGAGCGGAGAGATTTGAAATGATCCCTCCAATATAGTTTGTTGTTGAAGATTAGCCCTAGGAATTTAATATTTTCCGTTACGGGTATTTCAGAGTTTTGGAAAGACAAGATATTCAGTTTTGGACAATTTCTCTTACGACAAAAGTGAACGACAGAATATTTGGAAGGGGAGAAGGTAAAACCGTGTAAGAGAGAGAACTGATTCAGGCGATTAAGACCTGTTTGTAGGAGTCTTTCTGAAGTTCTAATATCACTACTGCAGTAGTATAGTACTATATCATCTGCGTATAATTTATAAGATAATTGGGGAGGTATAAAGTGGCGAATATTATCCAGAGCAACTATAAACAAGGTAGGACTGAGCACAGAGCCCTGGGGGATGCCATTCTCTAATGGGTACTCATCTGAGAGCGTTCCATTTATGCGAATTCTTAAGGTTCGGTTTCGCAAAAAATTGCTAATAAATATGGGGAGATGTCCTCGGAGGCCCCACTTAAACAAAGTCTTAAGAATATCATATCGCCAAGTGATATCGAACGCTTTGGAGAGATCAAGGAAAGCTGCAATCAGATGTTGTTTTTTGGCAAAGTTCTCCTGAATATCCATTTCCAGGCCAACCAGGTGGTCTAGGGTAGACCTCCTTTTACGGAAGCCAAACTGATGTTTGTCCAATAAAGAATTCTTTTCCAGGTACCAGCAGAGTCTGAAGTTAATCATTCTCTCAAAAATCTTGCCCAAGTGGTTAGTAAGAGATATGTATCGGTAGCTGTCTGCAGTTGTCCTGGGTTTATTATCCTTATGGATCGGAATCAGTATAGACCGACTCCAAGAGTGCGGAAAAATCCCACTAGTCCATATGAGATTGTAATTTTCTAAGAGGAAGTTAATGGAGATAAAGGGAGGTTAGCAATCATCGGTATAAGTACTTCATCCGGACCAGGAGCGCTGTTTCTGCTGGAAGAAATGGCATGAGAAAGTTCTTTAGAGTTAAAAGGAAAGTTGTATGAGAATTCTGTATTGCTTGCAAAGTTAATGGTGTTCGATTCCTCTGCTAATTTCCGATTCAGAAAGGAGTTGCTGTAATTCTCATTACTGGATTGATAACTGTAGTATTGGGCAAAGCAATTACCAATGTCAACTGTTCGAGAGATCCACTGGTTGTTCTGTACAAGCCCGTGGATGACCCTTGTTGGCTTACCCTTTAATCTCTTGACCTTATTCCAGATTTCCTGGCTGGACGCCTTAGAGTTTAGGCTTCCAATGTAGTCCCTCCATGAGTTGCGTTTGGCTTCCTTAACAATTCTCTTAGCATAGGCGCGTTTTCTTTTGAAACCCACAAAGTTCTCCATGCTGGGATTATGTTTGAAACGGTTAAGTGCAGATTTCCTCTTTCGAATAGCTAGCTTACAGGCAGGAGTCCACCACGGAACAGGGGGTTTGGAAGGTAGGATATATGATTTAGGGATTGCTAATGAGGCGGCATTATGAATTGATTTCACGAAGAGATCAATAGTGAAATTGATATCAGATTTGTTGAAGGGAGGAATTAGCAGTGATTCCCGGTTAAATGGCCAGTCAGCCTTAGAGAGATTATAAACAGGGTTTACTTCGGAGATATTTGACCACGACAATAGTCATCTGGTATGGTGATCAGAGTGGTATTATTTGGTAGTGATCGCTTCCATATGTATCTTCCAAGACTTCCCATTGAAAGTTTGAAGTTAAGTCACTGCTACAGATGGTTAGATCTAGGGATGAGAGGGTCGGTTAGAAAGAGAATATGAGGCTTGCAGGATTGGAGATAGTGGTGATCAGAGTTAAAGTTTTTACTCAAGCCGCAGATATTGGTGAATGATATATAACATTTAAATGGAGGAGCGCCACAAGTACCTTTCACCCGGAGATCCAAACGGAGAGGTATTTTGTCTCCAGATTATTTTACTTGAGGAACATCTATCATCATTTTTTCAGATTACATTGTTCGACTTGAGTAAAATAAGGATGAAAGATAAATTAAAGAAAAGAAAGAAAAGAGAAGGAGAAGAAAAACCGACTAATATACACAGGGCTAGAAACGGCAGTAAAAACTTCTCCAGTCCTTGGAATATGCATGTGGAACGGTACCTCCCCGGGCGAGGAAAAAAAAAATCATGTACCATCTTAGAATAAAATTTAATTTTTAGTTTTTATTACATTTTTTTGAAGTCAGTTTTATTTTTTCATTGATGTTTTCACCTTCTATACTGTAATATTTTGACTGAAAACCGTTCAATATGTTGAATATAAATTTAAAGATCTTTAAACATTCTAGTCAAATTAATGTGTCACTTCTAATAACCAGAATAGCGAAACATCTCGCTATAGAGAATATACATAATTTTACCTTATATCGCCGTAAGCTCAACTGTCAAGTGCAACAGCGCATTTTAAATAGAAGTGAAATTTCAGTTAAACTGTTGGTATGATTAAAAAGTGCTTTAAAGCGGTACGTGCAATTTACGCTTTGTAAATTTTGTTTGCCAATATTAAATTTTATAGTAGTTCTAAACGAAATTCAATTACATTGCCTGTCATTATTTGTTCGATGTTTTTTCAAGCTGATTATTTATTACATATTGCCTATTTATTAGGTGGAATTATTAGTATTATTAACACTTTTGTTGTTAGTGCAATATATTTATTTATTTAATAAATAAGTCGTTTATAATATTGACAAATAGTAATATGAATCGAACTGAATCTTAGAATAAAAATAATAATTATTTATAATAATAATACTAATTGAACTCTTTATTCAAACAAATATTACAAATTTGAAATTTACACTTTTTTTAAAAAGATGAAGTTTACCTTATTAAGACCGGTCTCGATAAGGTGTTTTTACACTTAACCCAACACAATCCTAATAATCGGTAAATTTCCTTTACCTTTCCTTTTACGTTATAGTTTTACTTTCATTTGTTAGGAATAGTGAAGTGTGACCCAATTCAGTTCAGTACAGGGTTTTTTGTTATAAATGCACCCCACTATTAACTTTCTCATTTATATAGATACAAAAAAAGTTAAATATAAAAGTTTCTCAAAATTGAACAAATATTTTTATGATGTAATTTTTAGATATACAGAATGTTTCGTTTTTCTGGAATCAACATCAACTTTGTTTTTTTAGACGAAGACAGTTCAACCCCATACTACAATTTCCCTATTCAATTTTATTAAAATAAAATACAATCAAATAGCAACAACAAAATAACACTTTAAACGAGAACCCTTATTATGATGTTAATATGATATGGTTTCGAAAGATTTTTCATTTATTATTAGTATTATTTTAAATTTAAATATTCTTTTTATTAAATAATGGAAATATAAATCAGATTGTTTTAAAAACTATATATTACAATTACTATTTAAATTTTGAATTGCTTAAAGTGGTCCTCATTTTCTATTATTCAACGTTTCTAGGCTCGCTTAAGCTTTTCCACGGCCCCATTGACTGAATCTTGATTTTCTGTGTTTAAAAGCAGAACTTCTCGAGTTACTGTATTTTCAATTTCCTGAACCATCAGTTGCTGAAAGAAAGTCACCTTATCTTTTAGATTACCCCATAAAAAGCTATCCAAACGTGTCAAGTCGGGACTGTGAGGTGGCCATCTTATAGTCCCAAATTTTCCAATCCACAAAGGAAATCTAATGGCTAAAAAATTTCTCACAGCAACAATATTATGTGGTAGAGCACCATCATTTAGGTCGAGGCCAGGAAATGTTTAAAAATAGTCGCCATTATTTCATGTAAGAGATTTAAATATCTCATACCTGTTAGAGTGCCATTGTAAAAAATTGGACCTATTATCTTGCTCTTTAAAATGCCACACATGTTAGATGCGGATTATTTGTTGCCCCAATGGTGAGTGATTTTCTGTTATAAATATTACCAGTGGAAAAATTAGATTCGTCAATCCATAAAACGTCATCAAAAAAAAATTTCGTCAGCATTTAGCTTTTCCATCATATTTCGACAGAACTCCAACCTGACTCTTCTGTTTTCGTCAGTAAGAAAAGGAACTTTTGTAAATTTGTAACGGTAATATTTATGTTTATTTAGGGTTGAATGAATTTTCCAAAAACTTAAATTTAGATGGCGATTTGCCTGAGGGACGGAAGTTTCAGGGTTCTTTAAAACAATAAACAATATATTTGTAAAAAGAGGACATCCAACAAACCTTGATATCCTTGAAACTGGAGTAATGATCTACAAAAATTAAAAATGAAGTGTAGTAAAGTTTTTTATAAAAATTCTCCTTACGAGACAACCAGGGGCGTGCAGTCCATAGAAGCAAGGGAAACAGTGCTTCCTCAAAAAAAAATTACAAAACATCTTCTAAAATGTAATTTTTGAAATAAATATTAAAAATGTTAAAATATTATCTTAATTATCAAGCCCATAATAAATGCGGCCTTGACTCCGACCGAGCGACAATAGAAATCGAATAGAACCTACGCGGGCCGCTAGCTTCTCTGCAGCCAAGTCCTGTATGCTGGATTTCCTGTGAATCGAGCCAGAGGTTATTGAATTTTCCATCGGCTGTTTGCAATTTTTGCATTTCAGTCGCGTGCTTTAAGTGGGGGCGGAAGCTATCATTGGAGTAGGTTCTTTGTTTGAACGGCTATCCCTGTGTTGTGTGATACGTACGTCGTGTCGTACATGGTGCGATATGGAAGACAATGATAATGACGTGGATATGCAAATACCGTCAACTTCGGCTGTCGGTAATAACGTTGAAAATGTTGGAGAATTTAGTAAGAAGAGTGTGGTGTGTGTCTTAATAATAAAGGGATTTTCAACATTAAACTTCGCTGATAAGCTTCAAATAATTTCCAAAGGAAGGGCAAAACCGCCTATGAAAAATTTAACCACAAAAATGAAAAACTGTATTAGACAGTTTTATCCGCAAAAACAATACGAACAATTTAAATGGATAACAGGGTGAGAAAATATAAGTAAATTATTTTGCAGGCTGTCATAAAAGAAAAAGTCTTCGGCAAAACCAGAATTGAACACGCCCTTAATAAATAGTTGGAAATTAGTCACCGCCAACGCAACAGTTAACGTATAAAAAATTTCGTGAGAAATTCAACGGGGCAGGAGAGACTTTCGCATACATCGCTGTTGTCCATTGAAAATAAATTTCTCCAAAATATGTCGGAGCATCGACGTTTTTATGATGACGTCATTGACGAATTTGCAAAAAATGATCGAAGAATCGAATTACATTACAAATAGGTAAGTTTCTAAAAATTGCTTCCCTTTCCTATAATTTCACCGCACGCAACTGGAGATAACAAGCAACATCTGCACAACCAAAATTTTTCCTTGGGAGGGCCAACTTAAAAATAATAAACCAATTTACTTAGGGTATTTTGCAGTTAGTATTTAGTTTTTTTAATTTATGGGTATTTGGTTTTATTTATAGGTATCGTCAAAAACACAGACACACATAAATACAGTGCTGGAACTTTGAAACACATAATGAAAATGTTTGGGTTATTTTTAAAAATTACTATCTTTAAAACTTTGAAAGTCATTTAACTGCGGTTTTTTACAAATAAGAAAACATTTTATGGTTTATAAGCCCTTTGAACTCTATTTCCATTTAGCGATCTTAATTTATATATAAAATTTATATAATAATACAATGCAATTTTTTCAAATTTCATATCTTCCCTATTTCTTTAATGATGTTTTCTGATTTTTATTGATTGTGGGATAATCAGTAGTTCAAAAGTAAATCTTAATAACACTCTCTCAAAATGGCTCTTAAAAATGGTTATTAGAAGAAAATTAATGTATTATTTAATAGGGCATTTGGGGATATATATATATTTATGAAAAAATTTCTTATTACAATAATCCAAGGATTCACTTTTTCACTCTTTCACTCCTGACAATAGTTTTACACGATTTATACAGTCAAAAACTATAATTACATAAAATTTCCGAGCTGTAATCAATGGTTTTATTGATTAAAAATATTCATTATGATTACAAATAAACGGATGAGTCCGCCCGCCACTGCTTCTCTCTCCGGGATGGACTTGTTTGCTTATCATCTAGTAAGGATCGTTTTTACAAAAAAAAATATTGCACTTTATCATTTCTAATTTTTGTAGCACCAGCTCTCTGTCTTTATTAAAACTAGAGAGAAAAGAAATGCCGATACTAAAAGACAAAACGGTGTCTCTATCACGTTCGTTGCCAAAACCAATCGCTGCTTTTTTTTGAATGAATTAGTTGCGGTTACTTTACCATATAATCTTTTAAATGTATGGTAATTTGATGTTACCCTCTCTGGATATAATCTGGGATACTCTACTTGCGCTGTTTTACGATTATAACCACATGTAAATAAAACTTCATAAATGTGCCTTTTTTCTTCTTCGGTGTAAACCATGATTAAAATTTGAATCAAATAATATTTTAAAATTAACGTAGAGAGTAAGTTTCAAAAATATTAAATTGTCATTCTTTTATAAGTCAAGTTTATTGATTTAGTTTTGTCAAAGCCAACTACGAAATAAGCAAAAAATATTACTTTATATATTATTTTATTAATGTTTCGAATACTAATACTACAGAATTATCAACAAAAAATATTTACAAACCTTATATCGTTATGATCGGGATGGTTGAGCCGAAAATATACAAAGTGTTAGATAAGAATAATATTAATAATACATATCTTAATAATAATATTATCCAAGCGTCATTACCAACTACTGAAAATTCAAATCGAGATATTTGAAAAACTACCAAAGCAACTATATATCGTTGGAATTGGGATAAAAAACTCTTTCATTCTAGCCGATAATATACAGTATGTTTCATTTAAAAAAACAAAATTGATGTTGATTCCAGAAAAACTAAACACCATGTATATCTGAAAACTACATCATAAAAAATTTGTTCAATTTAAAGAAACTTTTATATTTAACTTTTTTTTGTAACTGTATAAATGAAAAAGTTAATAGTGGTGTGCATTTATAACCAAAAACCCTGTACATAGTTACTGTTTACGGGCGACCTAATATTGATTTTGTTCAATAAAAACTACCCACAACCAGAGATAGTTTCTCGTCTTTTACAGATTTTACAGAGAGCTATAACGCTTCGATAGGACGTTTCCTATAGGGGGTTCGGATTGTTGCTTTTAGCTAGATTAGCTTCTAATTTAAGCCTGTAAAGTTTTGTTACTTGCGAGTCTTGAAATGAAAGATAATTGGGTAAAATGTAAATCAAAAATATATTAATTCAAAATGTAAAAATATGTACTATAAACAGACAATATACAAAAATTCATATCTACATAAAGTCAAAATTTGCCATGAAATACAAAAATATGGGTATATATATATCAAACACGATGCAAATCTAACACTCACAAGGCAATATACGATTCACAAATTAAATACGCGGGAAATAAAAATTTATGTTCAACCTTGCTAATCCAAAACAATTTACATCAAATTCAATATATACTGGCGTCAAAATCAAATTCAGATCAAATACTTAACCTATCTGAGGGTCCCAGTGTACTTAAATCTATGTTAGAGAATTTTACAGTTTAAAAAGGAGCGTAATAAATTTGTGTGACGTTAAAATTTAATTAACTTATTTCCTCTCAAAAAATTTGTTCAAAAACCTCCCAGACAAGGATGGAAAATGAATTAGCTGAAAACTTGTCGATAAAATTAAATTATCGGTAGGTATGCCTTAAAAAAATTTTTTTTATATTGTTAATAAATATGTAGACGATTTATTAGCTATTTTAAAAAATTCTGTATCTGTTGTTTTTTTAATTTGCTGTTCGGAATTACGGAAAAATATTCCAGTTAAACTATACTATCACCACACTTCCAGTTAAACTATACTATCAATATAAAAAGTCATGGCCTGCACGGGACGGAGACCCATTGCATTCAAAGTTGAATGCCTTGTCACTGTTTCACGGCGAAAGTTTAAGGAACTTTGTCTGATATCTCTAATAATTAAGCAAAATGCCGCGATCACTGAATATACAGGATTTATGCGTTTTTGAAATAATCTTCAACAGTGGCGGCTCGTCAGGGTAGGCCTCTGAGGCCGCGCCTCACCCCCAAAATAAAGGAAAAGAGAATTTTTTTATATAACTTTTTTTCTATTACCAATTAGAAATATACTTTTTAACAGTTTTACAACATAATAACATTAAAAAAAAAAAAGAAAATATAATCCCATAATAAATATTTTAGAAAATAAATTCTGACCACATAAAAAAACCGACCGTGCAAACCCATTCCTAAAGAAAGTGCTCTCGAATGAGGCGAAATAATTTTAGCTTGGAAAGTTTCGACTTCTGACCTATTTATCAACGGCCGGTGCCGATGCCGGCGAGTCACCTGATTACGACAGAGCGGGATGGCGATTGCGGATGCACGCGTTTTCTATTGCATTCTTGAGGCGATAAATCTGTAGCTTGGATATGCTTTTATTGGTTATTTAAATCACATGACTAGCGAAATATTCCAACGGCTTCTTTTTACGTGGTGCGTGCGGCTGAGAAAGAAATAGGAAATTGATTGCGATAATCGCTGATTGAGGGCGTTCTGTCTTTTAAGGTGAATAAATACGCGTGAGTAAGTTTTTGTTTTGTTTTGATTTGGTAAGTTGGACCGTTCCATTTTTTGTATTTGCTTTTTGCTTTTGAAATGAATCCTATTCACGACATTATTGCTTCATTAATTGAAACGCCTTTTTTAAGAAGAAGCGAAACTGAAAAGAAACAGATATTAGGTAGCCGTCCGACGCCGAAAATTTTAGCAATATTTAACGATAAGAGGCAAGTTAAAAAATATTCAAGAACTTTTCAAATATCTTGGTACGAAACTTATAGGTGGCTATGCGGAAGTATTTATTAAGAAAGCTTATATTGTTGGCCTTGTATTTTATTAGGTTGCGTCAAAAATAATTGGAGTTCAGGGGGCGGATATTCGGATTTAAAAAATTTTTCACGAGCAGTAAAATCGCATGAAAGGTCAAGAGAGCATATTAAAAATTCGGTAGCACTTACAAGACTGGAGCAAAATAGGGCGACTATTGCGGATGCACTACAAGAAAATGCAAGTCTTAATAAAATTGTTTATAATGAAAATGTTCGAAAAAACCGTTTATTATTAAATTATTTAATTGATGTTACTATTACTTTGAGTAAACAGGACTTGGCATTTCGAGGTCATAATGAAACAACAGATTCTTTTAACCGTGGCAATTTTAAGGAAATATTTGCATGCTTAATAAAAAGAAATGCCGAACTTACTGAACATTGTGCTAAATTTAGTAATATTTTTACGGGACAATCTAAGACTGTACAAAATGAACTAATTGGTTGCATACATGACTATATTCAAGAATATATAAAAAAAGAAATCAATGACACCGATTGTTGTTTTTTTGTCGTAATTGCGGATGATAGTACTGATATAACAGAAAAATCACAGTGTTTGATAACAGTTAGGTATGTGACCAACGGATCTTTAAAAGAAAGATTTTTAGGATTTTTTGACGTTAGCGATAATAGAACAGCAGAGAGCCTTTTTCATTTAATACAAAACAGCTTAGAGCCTTATGACTAAAAATAAATTGGTCGCGCAGTGTTACGATGGGGCTAGTGTTATGGCAGGTGAAATAACAGGGAACAAAACTGATTACCCAAAGTCGTATAATTTTTGCCACTTTTTTAGGAATACCAAATTATTTCCACCAATCACCAAAACGGTCTTTTGTGCTTAATCAGATAGTAGGTAAAAGAATTCCGCGAGCTGTAGAAACGCGATGGTATACACGGTCTAAAATTTTAAACTTAGTGGCTAATGAATGGGACAATTTAATTATAGTATTTGAAACTATTATTAATGACTTAAGTTCTGGAACAGAATCTATTAATGGTGCAAAAGGATTTCTAAAGCATTTTAATGATTTCGAATTTTGCCTTTTAACGCATATTTATAAACAAATTTTTAGTTGCACTGATGTACTGTTTCAAATATTACAGTTAAAGCATTTAGATATAAATTACTGCATTTCGCAAATAAACTTTGCCAAGCAACGAATTATTGAATTTAGAAACGAGGACCATTTCAAAGAACTTTTCATTATTGCTAAAAAAGCCACTATTCTGCCAACTAACACACGTCGAGGGCAATGTTCTAGCTACTTTGATATTTTTACTAAATATAAAATATTATATTTCGAAATAATAGATTGTATAATTCTTCAATTAGGGACGCGGTTTGAAAATTTAAATAATTTAAATTTCTTTGCTTTAGTTGATTGCACAAAATATTCGGAATATGTTAAATGCTTTCCAGACGACTTATTAAATAATTTATTAAAAAATTATCCAAACATTTTTGACAGAGATAGATTAAAGAATGAGCTTTCTGTATTGTATAGGGATGAACAATTTTCAAATTTAGATGTCGAAAAAAGTCTAGCTTTGTTATTTAAAGATTTTAAAGCAATTTTTGCGGAAGCATATAAGCTTTTTAATTTAATTTTAACTATTCCCGCAACAAGTGTATCGGCCGAACGAAATTTTTCATGTCTTAAACGGATCAAAACCTACCTAAGAAACACAATGACACAAGAACGGCTTTCGGGTTTAGCAATGATGTCAATAGAGCAGGAATTACTGTCAGAACTTAGTGAAGACCAAAACTTTTACGACCAAATTATAGATAAATTTGCAACCTTAAAAGACAGACTTATAGATTTAATGTACAAAAAGTAGTTTTTTTTATCTTATTTCATACAACTATTTATTTTAAGTTTTAATAAACTAAATTATGTTTTTATTATCGCAATCACCGCTATATTTTACACTTATTTTGTTTACTTTTGATTTACTTTTTTTAGAGTTTATTTTTTTATTTTTTAATGGTTTAGTAGGGCTATTGGCGATGACCTCCATTAAAAAAAAGGTCAACGCGTCGCAGAATAATACCTCATGGGTGACGTGTAAATTTATTCACATTTAAACAAAATTAACCTCATGTAGCCTCACCCTTCAATATACTCACGAGCCGCCACTGATCTTCAATATGTCCGCACCATAGATGTCCGCATTAGAAACGTGACCGGAGTTAGCCAATCAAATTAGCAATTGTATTCCGGATCCGTGTCGCTTGTGTTTATATAAATTTAGTATAAACCACAGTCATACTCAAGTACTTGAAAAAAGTATATACAGGTAGAATAATACAAAAACTAGGAATAAAAGTACAAGGAACAAATAGCATTTTTTATGCATAAAAAAATCAAGGAATAACCAGTAACCACACTCTAAAATCTGCAAACAAATAGAATAATGGTCTGGTGGACCCGCACTCCTCTCTCATTTCTTATTTATTGCCATTTAAATAATTTGTTAGAGAAGGATGGCAGTCCTAAATAAAAAGGGAATACATATATGTCAATTCGCAACCCGTTTTATTAGGGAGGAGAAAGAAGTATCGACTCAACAGATATTGCGCAGTTGCCGGCTGTACCTAGTTATCTTCAGTCTTCCCGGAATTTTTTAATAAATTTCACGATTGTCGTTGCTTATTTTAGATAGTTTATATTACACACAAAAATCCGCCAAATATCAACTTTTTAACAAAATATCCGAAAAAACTCCACAATATTTTAAAATCCGAAAAAAATCCACTCGCTCTGAAAAAATCCGGCAATCGGATTTTAATCCGCTAATTGGTAACACTAGGAGTTGAGAGGAGACAAAGCGGCTTCTTAGAGTGAGGGCATGGCGCGGGGAAAGCGGGGAGATCGGGGTGGACAACGGCGTAACTGTGAGATGGAATATGCGTACCTCTGTAAGCAAGAGAGTGATGCAAACAACGGTGATACCAAACGTTAGACAGAATTGATGAAGAACTCTTTACAGTGTTCCTCTATAGTCTGGTAGTAAAAGGAAAAAAGGGGCAAAATTGAATTCTTTTGGGATTAAATGTTCAAAACGTTTTAAATGTCGAAATAGTCCGGTCGGGTGGAAAAAAGTCGGGATTTCGTAAGAAATATTTCTGTGTTGGGAAGTTGATTTCTCAACAGTTACACTATATATGTGTTACATATACTATCTTCATTTTTATTGGGCGACATTGTGTTTCATCATAATGGATTCCTACCAATATTTTACAATTGTTTCTACCTATGCCACACTTGCACTTTTGGGCATAATTTAAAATAAACTCAATAAGCAGTTTTACATTGACACATACCGCCATTTTGCTACGACATGTGGAATTGGTCCACAGAACGCCAAAGGTCCTATAATAGTGGGCATAAGCAAAACACAATTGGTAACAAAAACCATTTAGAGACCTAATTTCTGGAAAATATCTGCGAACTAGCGGGGTAGGTAAAGACTAACATTATGGGTTTCATGCAGGATTTAAAATCTATATATCCGTCCTAAGGATGCAACAATAAACTTGCGAACCGTCGCCAATTTTAACAAAAGACTTCTGTTTTTATTACTAGATTCTAACCCAAAATAGTACACCACTCTAACCTAAAAACAAGAGGATTTATAACGAAAACCATTTAGAAAATTAATATCTCGACAATATCTGAGGAACAACCAATCTTTATTAAAGTCATTACTTTGGCTTTAATAAAAAGACTAAACAACTCAAACTCTTGTGGCTCTGATGGTGTATCAAATAACTTACTTAAGAATTGTCATGAATATGTCTGTGATTTTAGCATTTCTGATCAATTTGTCTTAGGAAGAGGGGGTGTTCCCTACTAAACTACAGTTGGCGTTAGTGATTCCAACTTTTAAAAAGGGTGACTCGAATGATTATAGTAATTATCGACCAATAAGCTGGTTGTTGGCTATCTCCAAAGTATATGAGATGAATTTGGGAGATCAACTCTCTTTCTTTTTCGGAAAGTATAACATCTTATCCTTGGCACAACATGGATTTACCAAACTAAAATGTACTAAGACCGCTCCGTCTGCTTTTCAAAATAATATTGTGCAGGCACTTGAGTGCAAGCTATGTGTAATGGGCTTGTTTATTGATTTCTCACGCGCATAGATCATCGACTTCTAATATGTAAGTTGCAGAGATACAAAATCCGTGGAAAGCCCCTTGGATTACTCACTTCATACTTGGAAAGAAGATATCAATTTGTTGTTGTGAATGGCAAAAGAAGTATTTCGAACATTATTACTCAGGGTATCAATCCTCGGGCCATTGCTTTATTTGGTTTATGCTAACGACCTCATATTATATCTAGAAAAAGATTCACCTAGAGACCTTCACATTTGTAACGCCGATGACACCAACATCCTCATAACTAGACAAGATCTACCATCATTAAAAACCATGGCTGAAAAGGTGTATAAAGGGGTAATTCTTTGGTCAGAAAAAAATAAATTGGTTTTAAATAAAAACAAAACAAATTGTCTCCTATTTTCGTCTCAACGACAACAAAGCAACAACACCATGATTTTATGCGATAAATCTGATGACACTGTCTACTCCACTGATGCAACGAAAATGCTTGGTATAGTTTTAGACAGTGCCCTTACTTGGCAAGTGCATATAGATGATAATTGTGTAAAAAACTGCGTAGTTCTTGTGTTGCCATCAAATACCTAAGCAATCATTATAGTCAAAGTACATTGCTCACATTGTACTACTCAAACTTTCACTCCCATATTCGCTATGGTATTCTGAACTGGGGAGCCAGTGTGCACAATAAACGTGTTTTTCTGTTGCAAAAGTGTGCAATAAGAATGGTGAACATTATTTGATTTGTACATACTTGAAATTTGTCTATATGCATACAAAAATAAATCTTTTCTGCAGTCTACTAGAGCACCTCATCATCATGACACTCGTAGGAGACAACTTCTCTTGCCAAGTATTCATAGAACTAGATCTTATCAAAAAAGCAGATTGTTTAATGCAAGTAAATTTTATAATGTTCTTGAAAAAAGTATCAGAAACTCACCATCTGTCAATATATTTAAAAACAAATTAAAGAAATTACTATTGGAGAAGAACTGCTACAGTTTTACAGACTCTTTTACTACATTGGCATCTAAGTATCAAAAAATTGGTTAGTGCGCCCATATAGTTTTGTGTGTCAAAAGACCAACTCGACTTTGACATGCTTCGATTTGTGAATGACTGTATGTTTTGACCTTATCTTTATTTATTGTGATGTATTATATTTAGATTACTTTTTAACTGAAGAAATAAAAATATGATCATTATTATTATTATTATTAACGTAGTAGGTAAAGACTGATAATATGGGTTTCATGCCGGATATAGAATATATATGTGTCCTGATGATGCAATAATTAACTAGCAAAACGGCGACAATTTAAAAAAAGACTTGTTTTTTTTACTGGATCCTAACGCCAAATAATACTCCATTCTAACATAATAAGAGTATCGTTAACGAAAACTATAGAAACTTAATAGCTGGGAAATAGCTGCGGACAAAAAAGGATAAAAGGAGTTACCTAAAAGACAAAACAGACTCAACATATGCATCTCATTTATTAGAAGCAAGTAATTATTTCAACGACAATTTTAAAATTTTTCAGAAAACAAATCAATTATCTTGAAAGTATGGAATTAATAAACAAAAGTACCTAAGTAAACAAATAGGTCGATTTAAATTATTCTTTATTATTAAACTTTGAAGACAATAAATACTTTAATTACGGATAGGTAAATATTTTAAACGTTAATAATTAATACAGTTGTTGTATTTTTGCAAATAGAACTTTTGATTTTTTTTGAGAAAATCAGCATTATTTGGACAGTTCCGAAATAACGTCATCTAGAGGGTAGAGAGAAAAAAAAAGCACTTTTTTTCGACACCAAGTTGAATAAAATCGGACCTTCTCCCACCATTTTATTTTTGAAAATACACAAAATGGTCTGAAGCAAAAAAGTGCGTAATTGGTTGAACAATATGATGCTTATATTTTCAACATACTTCAATTATGGAAATTTAAGAGAAAATTGGCATTTACACTTTTTTGTTGCTGTTACGCCACCTAGCGGCCAACTTTCGAACTTGAAAATAATTTAGAGCGATTTCTCTTGGTCGATTTATCCATAAATATTTTTTCCTTAAGTTCTGTCATTAACGGTTCCCGAGCTACAGCCGACGACTTCTATTTTTGGGTCACCCTGTACATTGTGGCTTAAACAGTACTTGGTATTATTTTCTTAGTACCATTGGTCTGTATTTAAAATGGCCTTTTATTAACCCTTAATAATATATTGGTCATATTATTATTATTATTATTTCTTTACCTTGTTGTCTCACAGTATTCCTGTGGTTGTATTTTATGTTGACGGGATTATACCAAGTCTGTACAAAAAAAAAACAAAAAGGAAAAAGAGAAAAAAGACTACTATTATGTATTAAAAAACGATCTAACGATGCTCCTTGTTTTCCAAATGACCGATTTCTGGATATTCCTGTGAATGCCTGTATTAAATCCTAATTGAGCCAAATGCGGTGTAAACGTTGTTGGGGTGAGACCTGTTACTGATATGACGAGAGGAACAATGATGACTCTTTCGTGTTTCCACAGCCTTTTTATTTCCATTCACAAGTCGGTGTATTTGGCGATCTTCGCACTGTATTTTGCTTGGACGTTCTCGTCGTTGGGGACAGCCATTTCTATTAAATAAGTGATTTTCTCTTTTTTGGATTGAAAGGTGATATCGGGTCAGTTTGTGTGGATTGTTTTATCTGTGTGGATGCCAATGTCCCAGTGGAGCTTGTAGTCTTCGTTTTTAAGTATGGATGTTGGTGTAGAATGGCAGTAAGGATCTGTGTTCTGTGTGTATGTTGTGGCTAATGCTTGATGAACGACCTTCGCTGTTGAGTTCCGGCCATTTTTCTACATCCAGTCGTTATACGATCCATCGTTTCTCTCTGCTGGTGACATCTCCTGCACCTGTCGTCTTCAAGGGTTGTGTTCTTGATGATGTGCGTGTCTTTGATGATGTGCTTTTGGTAGTTTCTAGTTGCTATGACTTTGTCCTGGATGGCAAGCACAAAGCCTTCTGTTTCGGGAACAGCTGCCCTTCTTGTAACCACGTATATGAAAGATTTTTATGTATGTGATCTTGCTTTATGTAGTTTTTTATAGACCAGGTGTTCTTCTTTTCTAGTCGTGATTGGATGCGACTGTACGTCTGCTACGTGGCTCGTTTGAGACAGGTCGAGCGGTGTATAATTCTTGACTGCCTTCACTATTGCCTTGTGGAAGTTAGTTTGTTGTGGAAGAATTTTTTGAGTTCGTAAATTTGTTTTTTGTTTAGCGATTGTTTGTCTATTCCCCTCCCTCCTTCTTTTCTCTCGATGGTGAGTCTTTCCTTGCATACGTTAGGATGTAACTTCCTGTATTTAATGAATTCAGAGCGTATGAAAATGCGAATGTTTTCTATGGCTGCAAGGCCGCCAGCAGGGGGGGTCAGGGGGGGTCCATCGACCCCCCCGGGGTATTTATAAAAAGCAAGGTAATTCCAAATTCTATAATACAATATTGCCTAGGAATCCAAAATTGACACTAAATTTAATTAATTCAAATTAATTTAGAAGTAAACGTTAAAATAAAGCATAGCAATGCGAAAAGTCCCACAAATTAATACGGGTGGTGCCGCAGTCCGCGGGTCTCATAACCAAGACCAAGATATTTGCTGTTTTCTTGGTTGCTGCTCCTGACGTAAACTTGGAACTGTTTTAACTGGTTTTAACGTGTTGGTTTTCTTATGTTTAATCAAGCGCTTGTTTTTTTATTAGACATTTAAATTGTGCAGTCTGTAATTTTTCGTTATTGTGTGTGTAGTTCCATAGAGAATCAATTCGAAACTGGTAAGTAATCTTATAAATAAAATATGTTTTTTCTGTTCTGTAAACATGATTAACGCGCCAGAAATGCATGTGCTAGGGCTATATCGGTCAATAATTCAAAATAAGTAAAATATTACTTTTATTTTAATTCTTATTCTTTCTAGATTTTTGTTGAAAATGGATATTAGAAAATTTTTTAAATCCAAAACTGACAAAAATGAGAAATCTAAAATTAGTAGTAATGGTGATGGTATTGCTAGTAGTAGTAATAGTCGTATTGGTTATGGTTTGCCCGAATTAGGTGGTGAGGCTTCTAATAAAGGTGAGGTGATACTTTCAATTTAAAATCGTGTACTACTAATAAAAAAGGTTTAGGTAAAATTATTACAAAAAGCATAGTCGGAATTTTAGTTTCTTATTTAGGTTAAATTTCTTTTTTAGAAACTGTATCGATTGAGGATGTTCCTGTTCCTAATAATGAGCTTGATATTTCATATCATAAATTAGACTTGGGCAATTTTATTAACTTGCAACAGCCACTATCAGACAATACTAGATTTGAAGTGATTAAGAATCCTTTTAACCCAGGCATTCAATATAATTTTAAAGGTGACTCAAAGGAAGGCAAAAGGGCCTTTAGATATGAATGGTTTCAACAGTTTGATTGGCTGGCATATTCGCCTAGGTTAAAAGGGGCCTTATGTAAATATTGTGTTATTTTTCGACCTGTAGTAAACAGAGGCATACAAGGAGGGTTTATAGTGAAGCCTTTTATAAAATATAATGATTTCATGGCTTCTGCAAAAGCGCATAGTTCTTCTGATTGGCATAAGCAATCAACAATTAAAGCTCAGAATTTTATTAAATCTATCGAGGGCCAAGTTATCCCTGTGATTGAACAAATTAGTAATGCAGAACGGGAGTTGATAGAGTCGAATCGGAAAAAACTGTTTCCAATTATTTCAACTATAATTTTTTGTGGCACACATGATTTACCTTTACGTGGTACGATGAAAGGTAACTTTGAAGATCTTCTAGATTTTAGAGTGGAAAGTGGGGATCATATATTAAGTGAGCATTTAACTAATTCAAATAAAAATGCAAAATACACGTCACATCAAACCCAAAATGAATTAATCTCTATTTGTGGAACACTAATTAGGCAGGATATCGTAGAGGAGATTAATTCCAGTGATGGTTTTTCCATTATGGCTGATGAGAGTGCTGATATAGCCGGTATAGAACAACTTTCTCTCGGTATTAGATTTGTAGACAAAACAAACTGTGTAAGAGAAGATTTTTTGGGATTTTGTGAGCTAAGGACTTTAAATGCTGAAGGGATTGCAAATACAATTTTAAATTATTGTTTAGAAAATAATTTGAATATGGAAAATCTAGTTGGTTTGGGATTTGACGGGTGTTCCATTATGGCAGGGCATGAGAATGGCGTACAAAAAATAATTAGGGACAAATATCCAAAAGCCACATTTTTTCATTGTGCTTCCCATAAATTAAATTTAGTAATAAATGACTTAAATAAAATACAAGATATTCAAAATACAGCTTCAACAATTAAAGAAAGTATAAACTTTTTCCGAGATAGCCCTTTAAGAAGAAAGTACGTCCCTAATTTACCATTATTTTGTGAAACACGATGGTCAGCTAAATATAAATCCATAAGAATTTTTGCTTCAAACTTAAAAGAAATTACGAATGCTCTTGAGACACTAGCTTTTAGTCCGAATTTTAATCTGCAAACAAGAACAAAATCCAATCAGCTTTTGACGTGCGTATCAGCGTCAAAATTTATTGTTTGCCTATTTATTATGGCAAAATATTCGAGTAAATTGGAACCAATTTGTAATATATTGCAATCTAAAGACATAGACCTACTTTCAGTTAAAAGACATCTAGACGATCTTCTTCGATTATTTCAGTCACATAGAAATGATCCTGATAAGTGGTTTCGTGAAATATATGACAAATGTGTAGATTACGCCAATACATTTAAATTAGAAATTAAAATACCACGAATAGCATCTAGACAAACACAGAGAGCTAACTATTCATCAAATGGACCTGAAGAATATTATAAACTTTCCCTTTTCATCCCTTATTTGGACTCTATTATACAGTCCATTTCAATCAGATTCTCTGACAACGCCAGCACTGCATTTTTGCTTTCAGAAATTCATCCCAGAAAATTAGGTACAGAACTGGTACTTAAAAAGGATGAAATTTCCCAGAAATATGATCTTGACAATTTTTCAGAAGAAATTGAAACATGGGTGGAACTTTGGAAAACAAAGACAGTTGAAGAAAATGTAGAATTTCGCGATATTCTAATGCACGACGTACATTTCTTCCCATCAATTAAAAAGGCTATAAATATATTTTTAGCCTTACCACCAACTAGTGTTAGCATTGAAAGATCGTTTAGCACACTGCGACGTGTTAAAACATGGTTACGATCAACCTTATCAGAAGATAGATTGTCTGGGTTATGTTTGTTAAGTGTACATAGGCAAAAAGTCCTTAAAAATAAAGAAAGTTTTATAAACAAAGTTTTAAATAAATTTGGTCAGGACCGAAGGAGGTTGCAGTTTTTATTTAGCGAATAACGTTTTTGCTATGATTTAGAAATAAAAGTTGTGAAATTGCTATTGTGTTTTTATTTTAATGTCAGACACTGGAGCTTTTACTGGACTGGGAGAGCTTTAAATTCTAATGGTTCAAATTCTGCCCAATGTGTGATTTTTTTTGGTCAAATTAAAGTTGTGACATTCATTTTTACTTTTTGACCCCCCTACATTTTTTCCTGGCGGCGGCCTTGTATGGCTGGTGTGTAACCATTTAGGCGCTAATAGCTTTCGTTAGATTTCCGGAGTTCAGTTTTGTTTTTAGTAGTCTTGTGAATCTGGTTATAAATTCCGTCTTGAGCTCTGATTTGATATGAGTGTGGTCAGAGCTTTTGGTGCTATGACGGAAGCCTAGGTATCTGACGTTTCTTCTTTGAGCATGTTATCTATGGTTTTATTGTTTATTGTTTCCATCGTAGGGTGGTCTTTCCACTGTCCCTTCTTGATACGAAGTAGCTTGCATTTATTTATACCAAATTCCATGTTGATGTCCAGGGTAAACGTTTCTGTGATTTTAAGGAGTTCATTTAGTTGTGCCTTTGTGCCTGCGTATAATTTTATGTCATCCGTGTACAAGAGATGGTTTATTTTGTATAGGTTATTTTTTGTGTTTAATGTGGAATCTGAAGTTTGTTTAAAGAGAGTGGATTGAGAGAAAATCCCTCTGGAATATACCTGTCTGATGTAGGTCCCTTCTGTTTCGATGTGTTCTTTTTGAGTTCTCAGGTTGATTTTAATTTTCCACGTACTCATTATTTGCGTAAGAAATTGCCTGAGGTTTTGATTGACTTTGCATAGTTCTAGCATCACAGCCAACTGTGGATATCGGAATCCGCTTTTTATAATCTATGTAACCGGTGTGAAGATTTCATGATTTTTCTTAGTTTATTCCATGATGATATTATTATTATTATTATTACAATTTAGTGACATGACGGTTTACTTGGAATTTCCTCATGAACTTTGTCTTGAACGTGGAGGTGTACATTTAGAACATATAATAAAGAATAAATAATATGTCCGAACAAATATTTATATAATAAATAATTTTATAATGTTTATTTCCGGCCATACACTACAAAAAATTAAAAAAACAAGTTTTCTTAAAAAAAATTTTGATAAGAATAACGACTGACTATTG